>CAODLS011268387.1:0-12498 GCA_948243855.1 Flueggea neowawraea | reverse complement strand
TCTCTTTATATTCATGGCAAATATGTCATGAGTATTTACTACAAGATACTCCCTTCTTTTCTCCAAAAGTATTTTTTAGATAAATTACTTTTTACTAAAATAAGTGATATTTTATAAAATTAAGAAGTTTTTTATTATTTTTTTTTATATTTACCCTCCACTAGAATAAATAATGATAATATAGTAAATTACCACTATAGTTTAATGATTTTCTTAATATGTGTGTCAAAATTTTAAAAATTATTCTTTGAGAAAAGGAGGGAGAATATAATTGTATTATCGTGTCAAAAATTATCTGCGTATAAATATCAACAATAAGCGAAATGTGATTTACTTACCGTTGGGGCGGTTAGAATATTTTCCGATGAAGCCATTGATGGTAAAGGCATTTGAACGGGGTGCCTCTCCACCGGTTTCAAGAGCATGCTTCACAATTAGCCTCAAGTCTTCCTTATACCATGATCCTGCACAAAAATTAACAATATGCATGTTTTAACATTGTACCATTAATTATTTAAAACATCTATTCCTAATTAATATTTAGCCTCGTAAATGCAAATATTTTTCAAAAACACACTTTTTAATCCGTAAAAAAATGAATTGCATGTTTAATTTTTAGCATTTAAACATGGAAAAAGTTCAACTTAATGTCGTCTCTGTAAATTACAAATCCAAGAGCATTCGAATGTTAGAGAGAGATAGATATCAACATAAAGTTATATTTAAGGTTATGATAAATGCAATATAATTCATTATCTAAAATTTATTATTTAAAAATTCTATAGAGTACCAAAAAATTCAAAAAATGAAAGAAAAATATAATAGAATGACTCTTGAACTCCAATTGTGTTGGCTATACATATTTGATCATTACTAAATTTAATTTCCAAGTCGAACTTGACAAGGGTTTTCTTATGGCTAAATAAATTTAAAAAACATGAACTTTCACTACTATAACAATTGTGACATCTGTTAGTTTGGAGTTAATTTTTCCATCTATTTTGCTAATGTGACAGTCCATATGACATTTGACATGTAATTATTTTATGATGTAACTTTTATTTATTAAAAAATTAACTAACTTACAAAAGAAGCTAATTTTTTATGACGAAATATTTTTTTATGACGTGACTTTTATTTATTAAAAAAATAAATTATTATCGTTATTTCTTTAATTTAAGAAAAAATTTCATTTGAAAGACCTAGAAAAATAGAAAAATGAAAAATTTTCATTGTTTCACATCATAAAAAATTAGCTTCTTTTGTAAGTTAGTTAATTTTTTTAACAAATAAAAGTCATGTTATAAAATATTTACACATCAAATGTCACGTGAATTATCACGTCAGTGAAGTAGATGGAAAAATTAACCCCAAACTAACTGATAATACAATTGTTATAGTAGTCAACGTTCATGTTTTTTTGAAATAAAATTGAAAATTCGTGATATTTTTGTTAATTTAACTAAAGTTCATGTTTTTTTAATTTATTTAGCCTTTTCTAATTATAAAACTTTAACCCATGAGGAGTTGGTCTGGTTAATACGTTAAATCTTGAGTTCAAATTTCATGAACAACAACTATAAAAAAATTTGTGAAATTTATATCTGGTTTCAAATTAAAATTAGGCATACCAAGCACAATGGCGTTCTCTCCATCAAACTTTGAAAAAGGAATAGCTTGTCCTAAAGGAGGCAAAATAGCTTGTCCTAAATGGAATAGCTTGTCCAGTCACGAGCAACGTTAACAACTTAACACGACAGACGGCGGCAGAGGCGAGTTCGCTTCCTGCTTCCAACATGGCGGTGCTCGGCTGCCTCTGCGATGAGTGGTGACGGCTTGGCAAACGGAGGCTCTCTTCTTGAAGCTCTAGTGGCAATTCAGCTCTCCCCTCCTTCTCTGACGACGGCGCGATGTTCGGGGAGACCTGGGTTTGATGATGTCGGCGGAGAAGAAACAATGGGAGAGGAGGAGCTCGAGGGAACCAGCTTGAAGTCTTTTTGCAGTATGTTTTTCTAAGAGTATATGCAACATAAATGGTATTTGTTGGTGAGTGGAATAAAAATTCAAGTGGTAGGCTTCTATACTTCTGTTCATACAGATGGCCACCACAATATTTTCCCACATGGTAGTTATTGGTGAGTGTTATGAGGGATGAAAATCAGAATGGTTAGCACTACAGGGCCACCATAATTTTTCACAGCTTTTGATCTGCAGTAGTTTCCTAGGGAAATTTTGCATAGACACATTTTTGCTGTAGTTTCTCAGGAGGATTTTTTTTTGCAGGGAGGCTTTCAATTTTTCCTAGGGGAACCTATTAATTTCAGTGGAATTGCAGAACATATCCGTGTTCATGGTTTTTCCCAAACCATCAACACGCATGGGGCAATTGTTTACTCCATAAAATTGGCTCGGCTCCTGTGGGCCGAGTCGAGTCTGTAAGTTGCAAGTGAAGCCCACGAGTTGTAAATCAGGTCCAATCCTTCGAGATGTCAGAATGAATAAGCCCAAGTTTGGAGGAAAGTGGTGGAGTTGCATTCCCACCAAAAATGCAAAACTATTGCAGATGTTGTAGGGGATAGAGTTTGTTCAAGATGAGGTGCATCTATCCGTGGAAAAGGGAGGCAGATTTCCCAGAGGAATAGGTGCAGAAGCGGTCCACATAAATTGTTGCAACAACCTAGCAAAAGAGGACAGAAATTTTGAGTTTTAGCAAGTGTGAGAGTCCCTTCACCAGTGGTAGAACCAAAGAGTCACTCTACTGCAACTTTCTTTTTCCCAGTGGAGCAACTAATTTCCTAGAGGAATGGCTATATAAGTGTTGTTGGCAGCACATTAAATGGATCACTTCCTTTTACATTACATTACACATATATAGGGTGTTGTTTCTCTTCTTCTCTCTAATCCTTAGCCTTTCTTTTAGCTTTATTAGTCTACTATTACTTTTGCTTTCCAAATTCTGCAGTGTACTTTTTGTTCATCAATAAAATCACCTTCATCTTTGTGTTTTGCAAATTGTTGTGCAAGTAGCAAAGAACCTTAAAGCGTTATGCCCCTTCCTTGTTTACAATCGTTTGAGATGAAGTCGGATTGAATTCTTTTGGTTTCGGAAAATCAAAAATTCTCTGGCACGCTCGTGATTAGGAAAAAAGGCAGCATTGTTCTTTTAACAGAAAAATAAGGTAAACAATAACATTTTACTAAAAGACGTGTCATTTTTTTACTTTTTTATTATTCACTTATTATCAATCATTACAAAATGTTATATACTATATATTGTAATGTCAAACGAGCCCAGAATGTTTTTGGTTCAAATTTAAGAATTCTACTCCGATGTGGGTGTAAGTCTCAGTATGAGGAGATGGAATGACAATCCAAGAGGATGGTGAATTGGATTTCTAGCAAGTTAAAAATTTTGTTGAAAATCTTTTGCAAACTAAAACAAGTAATAAAGTTTCTTTCAAACTGAAATCAAAGAGTAATTGCGGAAGCTCTAAAGATCTAATCCACACACAACAATGTAAATCAAATCCAATGCAAAACAACTAAATAAGAAAGAGTAAGGGAAGAGATGACGAATCCGATTTATAGTGGTTCAGTCCTTCTTGACTTACGTCCACTCCTCTATCTCAACTAGAGAGTTCAATCCACTAAAGATTCTCCCTCACTTGCAGGTGGAGAAAAACCGTTACACCTTATTTTTGCGAGCTCAACAAGAAAACATTCCTCTAGTTTTTGTGGCAGGATCAACTAGGAAACCTTAACCTCTAGTTTTTGCAGGATCAACTAGGAAACTGAACCACTTGTTTTTGTGGGATCAACAAGCCAAACCAAACTCTAGTTTTCTAAGGCTCACTAGCAACCACTCTTGTTTTTCTAAGCCTTAACAAGGAAACCTATCTACCCTAAGCAAACAACCTTGCTTGTGACAAATGTAACCCAAATGTATAGTAGATTAAAGCTTGCTCAAACTCAACAGTACGATAGCAAGTAAATAGCTTAAATGGGTTCGAAAGGTATAAGTGAGATAAAATGATTAGCAATTATTGGCAAGGATATCCCTTGCTTATGTTCTGTCCAGAGATGTCTATTTATAGCCACTCTTGAAGATATAGCCGTTGGAGTCTCGAAGTAGTCGTTGTGAAAGAATGAAACATTATGTTTTAAATGAAGTCACCTTGTACAACGTGCATTGTATCTCCCTCTACGTACGTTGTACTTTGTACCATTGAGTTCTGCGTGACTTGATAACAATTCAACGCTCCTTGCAAGAACTCCAGTAGCCACAACCTTGAATGGATTGACATCAATGTGCATTGTACCAACTTTAACGTGTGTTGATCATAACTTAACGTGATTTGTGGTTTGTTCAATGTGTGTTGTTCTTCCAGGACATGCACATTTCACCTAGTGAATTCTCAACGTGACTTGTACCATCTGCAACGTGCGTTGTCGATTATGCTCAAGATTGCACCTTTAATCCACGTCAGCATGTTAGAGAATATTCAAATTCAAATCCCAAGCAGCGTCTTGGCTTTGTCCTCATTTGACCTCATCAACGTGCGTTGCACCGTTTGAAACGTGCGTTGAGCATTTCTTCAAAGATTGCACCTTTTGTTCTACAACGCACCTTGTATCATTCAACAACTCTAATAACGTGTGTTGAGCATTATGTAACGTGCATTAATGATCATCTGATATTTTGCACTTCTGGAATGGATGATGTATGCACCTTGTATCGACTGTAACGCGCCTTAATGCCATTTTCATCATGATCAATGTGACTTGCACAATCATAACGTGCTTTGTATCAAGATATCAACAAGTATGCAACTCAGCATATCTTTCATGGATGTTTTGCAATCATCATCATCAAAACCGAAGTCAACAATGGGGAGCTAGATATTGTAAATAAAATCTAAGGGCAATTACTTTAGCATCTCTGAGTTGTACTATAATCTATTATTCAGTCCCTCAGTTTTGAAGAGTCTCCTATTAGGTCCCTGTTTGCACACAATGTCAGCCTAAAACAGATGTTTAACACCTAATTTTAGTATTATAAATTCTGCACAAACCATTTGTATGCAAACTGAAAGAAACAAATATCAGAATTAGCTATTAAACATTTGTTTTGGACTGACGTGTGTGCAAGTAGGAACCTAATAGAAGATTTTTCAAAATTGAAGAACTAAATAAGATATTACAATATAATTTAGGAACACTAAAATAATTCCCCCTAAAATCTATGCTTGAACAACTATGGTTGGGCAGGATGGTGATCCATAGGTAATGATGGTGAGAGAGCTCAAATTTGGACTGACATTTGGGTGGTCAAAACGTTTTTGAAAGTGACGCTGAACAATGAGTCAATTGGCAGATGTTAAACTCTTTAGGTAGGGTTGAACTGTAAAAGAGCTTTTATTTTTTGAACTGAAGTTAGATTTTATTGATGTAAATATATAGTACAAATAACCATTTTACATACTGGATTGGACGCCATAAAAGGTAGACAACAATAATTCAAAGGTCAGGCTAAAATACAGGCATTGACGGCTGAAGAGTCTGCACCAACACAGACAGATTGGACAACTTAAAAAGTTGAAATATCACAACAATAACAACCTAGCAATAGGCTAGAAATGAAAAAAGCAACGACAAAGGCTGGATCCAGACATGACCAGTTTAGGGGTTTACTGCAGTGTGCAGATGGATTATTTGTACATTGGCCATATATATACACCATAAGTACATATAGCTTCTGCTTTGGTATTTGTAAACAGTCACGAGACAATGAAGAAAACAATGAATGAGAGATTTGGGATGCAATTTGGATGTTGGCCTACTGGAGCTGAGCAATATCACTTATATTTTTCTTTTAATAAGTATTTTTGTTTGAAAGGAGTCTGTGATAATCTTATGTTCTTTTGATCAAACTTTAGAGTTCTAACCCACTAGAAGACCTGAGAATCAGTGATAAGTCATTTTATATTTTCTCTCTCAAAGAATTGAACTCACAACATTTTATATTTTCTCTCTCAAAGAATTGAACTCACAACATTTTAACTCTAGAGTTGATCCTAACATTAATGAGTGGGCACCAAAATGATCGAGACGGTACTTCATGTCTTGAGAGAGTGTTTGTTTTAGTGAGGCATATGTGGGACTCTACCCTTCCCAAATAATGCCAGAGCTCATCTTTAATTATAATGCTGATCTGAGACACTGGTGGTTGTTTCATTCTTAAATGCATTAAAGCTTATAAATTTAAGATCTCTTGGAGTTTGTTGTTTGGCATTGGGTTATGTTGATTTATCTCTTAAGATTATGTTCTGTAGGGGGGAAAAGGAAGAAACGAAACTATGTTTTTGGACACCAAGCCTGATATTTGGTTCCAAGAATGGAAGGAGGGAAAACCCATCCTTAAATGGGATGAGTTTGTGACAGCACTTTGTAGGAGATATGGGGAACAGGAGGAAGTGCAGGTGGTGGAGGAATTCCATAGAATCAAGCATACCAGCTCAGTAGAGGACTACCTCGAAAGATTTGAAGATTTGAAATCTCTCGTAAAAAAAATAAACCCAGGTTTTGCTAAATCCTACTTTGTTAAAGTTTTTGTGGGTGGATTGCAAAATGATTTAAGTGTGGCTGTCAAAAGATTTAAACCCTTAGATCTGAATGAAGCCTATGAACAAGCAAAACTCAATGATACCCTACATACACACACCTCTCATCTCCACCAAAATTACTCTACCACAAAACCAGATGGTACACCCACTCAAACTCAGAACAAACCCAATTACAACACTACCTCTTACATAACCAACACCTATACCAAGCTCAGCCTAAACCAAACACCAACAACACAGATTACCAAAACCCTAAACCTGCAATCAAAGGAGAAACAAAGAGGGAGCCAGGTAAGTGTTGGAAATGTGGAGATTGTTACTTTCCTGGCCATCAATGTGACCTTGAACAATGTTTACACATGTTGTTAGAAGAGTGGGATAATGAAGGTGGAGCTATGCAGGAGGTGGAGGCTTTTGAGGAGCCAAGTACAGGAGGAAATATGGAGGAAGGAGATACTGGAGCGTCACTGCATGCATTGAGTGGGAAAACAGGCCCTAGCACCTATAAAATCAAGGGTTAAGTAGGTAAAAAGGCCATTAGCATCCTCATTGACAGTGGAAGCACTAGTAGCTTCATTGATGAATTTCTAGTGAATAAAATGAGGATCTCTATTATGCCAACTGCTATGATTATAGTCACGGTGGCAAATGGTGAAAAAATGAAGAGTGTGGCTAAGTGTGAAGGGTTTAAGTGCCTAATGCAGGGGAAGGAATTCCAAGCTAACTTGCGAGTGTTGGCTTTAGGGGTTGTGATGTGGTATTAGGATTGGATTGGATTGGATTGGATTGGATTGGATGAAGGGTTATGATCCAATTCAGTTTGGCTTGAAGAAAAGGGAAATCACTATCCACGACAGTGATGGACCATTTGTTTTAAAGGCGAAAAAGGGGGAGAAAATGTTTGGAGCCTCAAAAGGAAAGGGAGTGCAAAAGTTGTTCAAAAATGTTACTGGACATCTATTTTTCATGTTGCATGAAGAACAGTGTCAGCAGGTGTGTCCCTTTGGGATTGAAAGCCTACTACAGGAGTATGATGACATATTTGTTGAACCTAAAGACCTAACTCCCCACAGATCCTTAGACCACCGAATTCCACTCAAACCAAACTACAAACCAGAGCATTTAAGACCCTATGGGTACCCCTACTTTGAAAAGACAGAAGTAGAAAAAATGGTGAAGGAGATGCCAAAAACCTCTACTATCCAACCCAGCCATAGCCCCTTTTCTAGTCCTGTGTTGTTAGTCAAGAAATGGGGAAGGTGGCTTTACCTAACTGAATGGTGGTATAACACATCTTTTCACTCCTCATTCCTGCAAATACGAGAAAGAATGGTCAGTGAACTCAAAAGACAACTCTGGAGAGCACAGTAACGTATGAAATCACATGCCGATAAAAGAAATGAAAGAAGCTTTAAAGCCGGAGACTTTGTGTATCTGAAACTGAAACCACATAGACAAAACTTGGTGGAACACAGATCGAACCAGAAGCTAAGCCCCAGGTTTAACGGACCTTTTGAGATCTTGGAGCAGGTCGGAACTGTTGCGTACAAATTGCAATTGCCCACTGGAAGCTTGATCCACCTTGTTTTTCACCTTTCTCAACTAAAATGGAAGGTGGGAAAAGGGACAGAAACTAACCTTAATCTACCTGATGAGTTTGGGGGTTTAGCCTCTATCACTGAACCAAGGGCGATTTTGGACAAGAAATTGGTTAAGAAAAAAAATCAAGCTGGAGTGAACTAGTTGAATTGGTGGAAGGGATATGGCATTGAAGAAGCAACATGGAGGATGCAGAGGAACTCAAGTTTCAGTTCCCCTCTTTTGATCCAGATAGCGACTCTTGGGACAAGAATCGCTCCAAGGGGAATGGAGTGTCTCGTGTCCACACGACATGTCGTAGCACAAGGCAGAGTGGTGGTCGTTTGCTTATTGTTCTTTAATTTTCAATGTCGTAGAAGTCTTATTTTACTTTGAGTTTGTTATTTTAATTGTAGAATGTTGAGTTGTCCAGTTAGTTACAACAGATACTCAATATCAAGAGTAGGGGAGTATTGTATGAGTCATTATTGATTTTACAACAGAAATATTATCTCTCAACTCTCTCTCTCTCTCTCCCCCCTCTCTGATTTTCTCTCCAATCCACCTTCGTCACTGTTCATCAGTCCAGGTCCTTGACACCTATCACCTATTTATACATCGTCGTCTTCGCCATGCATTTTTGCTGCAAAATTACTCAGTACACTATTTCAACATCTACGAGCCTGAAAGGAAAGGTATCTCCGCCATAGTTATAGGTAGCGAGAAGTTGAAGTTATGAACCGCTAAGTAGGCAGCAATGTCAGCAGCGTAACCAGCAAACGCGAAACCACTTACCTGACGAAAAATAACGACCGAGTATTGCTTGCAACGGATGCTTGAATATTGCTATAGAAAGACAAAATTTTGTACGAAACTTACCTTCCGCAAGTACCAGAAGAAGTCCACCTTTTCCATGCCCATAAATGCAACTCCAGCCGCGGAGCCAATAACTAGCATAGAACCACCAGTGCCAGCACAATATGCCACTAGCTGCCAGAACTCCGAATCCTGAGGAAAAGAGGTGAGGTCATACATTCCCATTGTCGCTGCTACGAGTGGAACATTGTCGACAACCGCTGATACGACACCTATTGTGCTTGCAATCAGTTCAACGTTAGGAATATGGGCATCAAGGTAATTTGCTATTTCGCGCAGAAGTCCTGCTGCCTCCAGACTGCAATGAAGAAAAATTGTTTAGACTTTTATGGGCAGATATGTAAAGCAAGTGTCAGTTGTAAGTCAGTGTTACCTTTGGACAGATTTATTACCTCGACTATACAGTCCAGATCATCCAAGACTAAAACACACATAACTAAAATATTGTTCATTTAATACTTAAAAAACAAAGAGAAGTAAGGTTGATACAGAATTCTCTGAGCAATACTAGAAGGAATTCCTCAGAAATAGCATCTGTGACTTTCGAGATGGCCAGCATCCAAGACTAGCATAATTTGGCAGGAAAATAACTGATCTCCTATTACCTATCATGGCATACACTTTTTGTACAACTAAAGTATGTTACTTCAACTTAGCTTTATCGTCTTCAGTTAATACATTTTCATATGATGCATTACAAACTTTTACATGGTATATGGGACAGCACAGCAACAGAAATACTGAAGAAGGATGAGATATAGAATGAGGGAAAATCATCTGTTACCAATATATGCATGAATTTCAATAAAAATGACAGAACTTTGACCCCCTTTGGCAAGAACTAAATATAGAAGTCCTTCAAACCAACTTCCAGATAATTACTAAATCTCAAAAAGTCATGAAAGTGTGAAAAATGGAAGCAGAAATTTATAGATCGTTGGAGTCCATACCTGCTGACAGACAAAAGGATTCCGAGGAAAAAGAGGGCTCCTTGCATATCAATGCGTGACAAGGCCTGTGGAACTTTTAACTTTTGCCTTTCTGATTCACCATAATGAATAGCATCAGTGAGAATCCAAAGAACTCCCAAGACCGAGAAGCATGCCAATATATGGAGGCAATCCAGTTAAGGCCTTGAACACTGGAACAAAAAGCAAAGCTGCAATACCAACAGAGAAAACAAGCTGTCCCCGAGGTGCCATTTGCTCAGATGCCATAACATTGGCAGACTCCTGTCCCTTTCCATTGACTTCACTGAAAAGGAAAAAGAGAAGATTTTACGTTGGCATGCAATCTATGATTTTTAAGAAGTTAATTTTTTATTTTTTTGAGGATGTGAGAAGGATACCCAGTCAAGGACATAAGAGCTAATGGAACAGCCAAAGAAACAGCAGAAGGTATAATCAAATCCTGTAGAAATTGAGAACACAGAATGAAGCCTTTCATTTGATATCTTCAATTTCTTTAAATGGTACTGAAGGGCTTGATTCAAAGTTCAACGATTTTGCATATACAGGATCCAGCAATATGTTTTACTTAAATTTCAAGTCCTTCGCTGTAGTTTATAAATTGGGTGATAGTGTCGATTTACACTGTCTTATACAATTATTTAAGAGGTCACCATTAAGGAACAATAATATTGAAGAGAAAAATCTATGTCCTGGACTTCAAACCAGTAACTTCTTTAACAATAATTCAAGGTTTTCCTTCTTACTTGATGATTAATCTGCAGAGAAATTAAAAAAAAAATTGGCCACAAGTTCTAACAAGAATCAAGTGATTCCTCAGCTTCCCTTCAATTACCCTTGACAATGAACAAAAGAGAAACCGATGGACATGGAACTGCAGAGATTGGAGTTGCAAAAGATCAGACGTTGAAATCTTAGCCCATGCATTTTTAGCTCAAACTTCACGTAAAATTGCATTCGAAAGCATCCTAACTAGAGGGTTCAGGATAAGTTCCAAACTGATTAGCCAAACTGTACAGCGCTACAGTATCTATATCCCAAACCATTTCAACAACTTATATAATAAATTTTATCAAATCCAAGGGCCATCAGTTGACCACATTATGCAACTCGTCTGCTTAACCCTTTCAAGCTAAATAAATTGCCTAAACCTGAAAATAAAGCCAGTGCACCCACACAATCAATATCCAACTTCAAAACATAATGATATATCAGCTTCACACATGAGGCAAGCCGATGTTACACCTACACTTCAGTTATGAAGATCAGCTTTGAAAGAAACACAAATTCAAGTTCTGGAGCTAGTCATTCAGTTGACTATACCTTAAACCTAGAAAATAATTAGTCGTACAAACAGGTGAAATAGTTGTCTAATTGACGGCATAGGATCATACTAATATCAATATACATGTTTGACGTAGATTGGTCATCCAATAGTCACCCAAATAATTAGTCATCCAAACAAGGGAATGGTCATAGATTGGTCAGAAGTTTAACTAATATTGACATATGTGTTATTCTCTTCATTCTTTAGTTTCATAAAATAAAACTTGTTGCTTGTTCTTTTATGCTTAATTTTATATTAAGAAATCAAAAAAAATAAATAAATACCATATAAGAGGTCAAATTGTTGAAAATACCTTCATTGTTTGCAACGTGGATATCTGGCCATGTATCCACAGCACTGTAGTCGTAACATTGCCAATAGGAGTCCAAGCACCACCAGCATTTGCTGCAATCACAACAACAGCTCCGATAAGCCTATCAAAAAGATTCAATATGGAACAACCATTCAGAGAAAGTCATAAAAAGTTGCTATTAAGAGAATGGGGGCTTATGAACTTCTTGGAATTCAGAATATTTAGCCTCGAAAGATATGAAAATGAAGAAAACAAGAAGTTGTACTTTAAGATCCAGAACCTTTTCTGTTATCAAAGTTCAAACTAAGAAAAAATTAATATTTGTTCTTAACATTAGATGTGAAGCAGCATTTCTTTCTTCTTCTTCTTCTTCTTCTTTTTTTTTTTTTATTGAAAGCAAATAAGTATAACTAATTCATATGTTTGAAACAATTGGTGGTGCCAATCTCATTTATAAAAAGACCAAAATTGTCTATGGACCATAATATTTGTGTAAAAAAAAAAACAAAAGGGGCGTTAGCCACAAAAACAGCATTAAATCAGAATTTGAGACAACAAACAAATGATGTCATCCAATTTGCAAGATGATTTTAAATAAATCATGGGAATATTATACTATTTCCAGCACATACTTGCGGTACTCCGAAGGGGGTACAAGTTTCCTCAACAAAGAAACCATGATAATTGTAGATGTGAGGTTGTCAAGGATTGAACTAAGGATAAATGTCACAAAACCAACCTGAAATATAGAATAAGCAAAAGAACTATTAGTCAGAAAGAAGCATAATTCATGAATGATATGCACAAGACAAT
>CAODLS011268367.1:0-11695 GCA_948243855.1 Flueggea neowawraea | reverse complement strand
TTACATTTTGACGAATTTTGATACTTTAGTCATAGTTATGTTGGTAACTTGTACTTGCTGTAATCTCGTTGTTATATATGCAAATGCTGTTATATGTTACTGAGTTATGTAAATATATGTTATATAGGTATGGGTGTTACAACAAATGACCTCCATCTTCTTTTACAAATAATTATATATTTCTATACTAACCTGTTCTAAAAGAAATATGCACATTCGCCAATAACGACACACATGTCGTATTTAAAATAGGTACATAAGGCCAACCCTTACATAATTTAAATCCAATCTCATAGGTTAATTGGGCTATGTCATGCACCATGCATATAGAATCAACATTCAATACAATCATAATCAAATTATGATAATAATCAAAATCTATATTGATTAATCGTTACGTGTGTATAAGCGGTTTAAACAAGCCGGTAGCGAACGAGGTTTATAATTCACATTGCTCATGAAACGAGATGCTAATTTTAAAACTTCAATATGTATTAATCTCGTTAATACCTGAATCTCATTATGATTCAGCTCATTTATAATCTCATTATAAAAAATGCATATATAAAACCTAATCGGCTTTCTAAGTGAATCTTAACATTTTATGTAAGTTCAACATTCCATTCGGCCTTTAACATATAAAACCAATTTTTATATGCTAAATTAAACCCTAAACAAGTGTTATTAATATAGCAACAACATTATAACAAGGCCAAACATATCATACATATCAATTATATCACATATAAAAGAAATCATATATGTTGATGGTGCAAGTGGCTCTGATACCACTGTTGGAATTCGTGGCTACTTAATGACATTCATAAGCATTCTACGCAGTGGAAATAACAAAAAATGTTAAACCTTGAATTCCCCCAAGGATCCATGCACATCAGCATATATGATTAGGGTTAGAAGATCTACCTTAGATCCAATGCTCGAAAGTTCGGCCATGTGAGATGTTGGTGTATCTTTTAGTATTAAAACCCGAACCACCATTTGCTTCTCACGTTGCCTTTGTGCAAAAGTTTCTAGAGGTATCAACACAAATGAACTTACCTTGGATCAATGGAGTGTACTGGCACTCTTTTAGAATCTCTATTCTAAATCTCACAAAATAATTTTCTCTCTTTGAATGTGGAACTCACTAATTTGGAATTGCCTTGGAATGAATGGAATGGCAAGTAATGCATCCTATTTATAGGCATATGAGGAGACCTAAATAGGTGTGCAATAGGGCCAAAATTTCCCTCTCCTTGTCCTCCAAGAATTCGACCTCTTCCTAATCTAGAAGAAGTGTGCCGAATTTCCAATCCTAGCCTCACTAGGTTTGACTTTCTTGTCCCACAAGAATTAAACATTTCTTAATTAATTTTTTTACATAGAAATTAGGGTTTTATTTTCCTTATCACACAAGAATAAAAAAACTCCTAATTAGTCTTGGACTCCTAATTAGTTTGTGCATGTGCCAAAATTCTCCTTATCTTACAAGGATAAAGACTCCTAAAAAATAGGAGATGTGGTGTGTGCCAAATTCTTCCCTCCCTAATTAGGATGAGTGTGCTGAATTTTCTCTCTCCTAATTAGGTTGGATTGTGCCGAATTTCACATGGGTTTTTATTAATGTTATTGAACTTTTAATTATATGATACATTATCATAAGAATAAATCACTCATGGACCAAATTAAATAATTATAACCATGATAATTGGTGATTCATATTAAAAGCCCATTACATTAATGGACCATATATTAAATCTTATTTAACACATAAATTATAAAATTCTGAATCATTATTGATTAATCAAATTAATCATCTTAATAATTCAATCACTACAAAGAGAGAACCTTTGAAACCAATCCAATTCGTTCTTGTGTATGACCCAACAGACCCACTCAAAATAGGCAATGGGCCTTGTCCCAAACCATTGGGCCCAAAGTCCATAAGCGCTATCTAGTAATACATTATGGCAACCCAAAATCGAGTGGATGTCGGTGATTCGAGTTAACCTTTTACAGTCTGATATTTAGGCCTTTTGTCTTACGATATCTCTTCTAAGCATAAGACATGGTCATATGTCAGCCTTATATTGCTTATCATGTTTCTTGATCTTAAGTAGATTGATATAACAAATGACATTGATAAACCCCTTTCTCAATTCATTAGAGTATGCATACATTCCATCAATCCACTCATCAAGTGGCCAAGAGATATCACTCTTTATAAGAGGAACAAATCCATCATTCTCACTATCACTCCTCTACATGATTCATGACATATCCATTCATAGATTTTATTGTTACCCTGTTACGGATAATGTTTGACTAAGTCAAAACATGTGATTCCTCATGTAGGAGTCAATGGTGAGTTTTAGTTAGAGGATTTAAACATCACCACTGCATGAAAGCTACTTTGTGACAACAATTCAAGAAGTGCTTTAATAGCAGGCCAGTCCAATACATGTTCCCTAACATGTATCTATGTTCTAAGTTGATATCTCATATCCATAAGTAGTAAAACATGATTATCCATTTAGCAACATACTAATCTTAATTCATTATCATTTCCATGATAATGATCGATTATGGACATTTATGTTAGTATCCCTTTTATCCTTGTGGTTTTACTATCAAGTCACACACTTGATGACATAAGGAAATAATAAACTATTCATGGAGTTTTATCTGTATAAAACATATAATATTTCATAGAAGTGAAATGCCTCTTTATTAAATAATTGAATGGCAATGTACATCAATAATTGGACTAGGGCACAATTCTAACATCTCAGAAGGAGGATTTCGAGTTTTTGAGTTTGGTTGAGAAGGTTAAGTCTTCCGATATGCCTGGAATCAATCTTGATGACTTTGGAGTCCTTTGGTTTGGACTGAGGTTGTGCATACCATCTTCGTTTGGTTTGCGCTAGTTGATTATGACAGAGGGTTATAATTTTATATACTCTGGAAATCTAGAATACATTAAGATGTATCAAGATCTTAGAGAGTCTTATTAGTGGCTACGAATGAAGAAGGACATCAATGAGTTTGTCAGTCGATGTTTGACCTGTCAACAGGTTAAGTTTGATTACCATCGTCCTTCTAGACTGTTGTAGTAGATGCCCTTTCCAGAATGGAAATGGCATCGCATCACTATGGATTTCGTAGTTGGCCTACCGAGGATGTCATCTGGGTATGATTCCATTTAGGTTATCGTGGATTGATTGACCAAGTCGACACATTTTCTCCTTGTCAATAGGACATATAGAGCAGTACAATTGGCTAAGTTGTATATTGATAGAATTGTTTATCTGTATAGTGTCGGTCTCTATAGTGTCAGACATAAGACCCCAGTTTAATTCGTAGTTTTGGCATAAGCTGTACGAAGGTTTGGGTATTGACTGGATTTCAGTACAACTTTTCATCCATAAACCGATGGACAGTCTGAGCACACGATTCATATTTTGGATGATATGTTGAGAGCGTGTGCAGTAGATTTTACAGGGAGTTGGGATTCCCATTTGCCTCTAGTAGAGTTTGCATACAACAACTCGTACCATTTGAGTATCGGAACGGCACCATACGAGGCGTTGTATGGAAATAAGTGTATATCTCCTATGTGTTAAGCCTAGGCCTGTGAGAGAGAGCCGTTGGGACCAGATCCTATTTGGAGACTATTGAGAAAGTCACGGTGATCCGGCAGAGGACCCCGACTGCTCATAGTCGTCAAAAGAGTTACGTTGACCCAAAGAATAAACATTTGGAGTTTGAGGTCGGGGACCATGTATTTCTCAAGGTATCATCAATGAAGGGTGTTATGAGATTTGGGAAGAAGGGCAAATTAAGCCCGAGATACATTGGTCCATTTGAGATTATAGGATGTGTTGGGCCTGGTGCTTATGAGTTGGCGTTACTTTTAGTTTTGGTGCCCTAGTCTAATTATATATGTACATTGTCATTCGATTTATGATTGAATAAAGAGGCATTTCATTTCATATATATGAAATATTATAATATGTTTTATGAAGATAAAATCTATTCATGGAGATTAATAGTAAAACCATAAGGTCAAATGGAATACTATTCTAAATGTCCCTAATCGATTATTATTATGGGAATGATAATGAATTAAGATTAGTGTGTTTCTAAGTGGATAATCATGTTTTACGAATTGTGGATGTAAAGACATCACTTAGAACATAGATACATTCTAAGAAACATGTATTGGACTGGCCCGCTATAAAAACACTTCATGGATTAATGTCACAAGTACCTTTCATGCAGTGGTGATATTTGAGTCCTCTGACTAAAATTCACTATCGACTGTTACATAAGGAGTCACATGTTTTGAATTAGTCCAATAAAGACCATGATTGGATATGTCATGAATCTTGTAGAGGAGTGATATTGAGAGTGACGAATTTGTTCCTCTTAATAAGAGTGATATCTATTGGCCACTTGATGAGTAAGATTGATGGAATGTATGCATACTCAAATGAATTGATAAAAGGGCTTATCAATGTCATTTGTTATATCAATTTGCTTGGGATCAACAAATGTATTAAGCATATAAGGTTGACATATAACCATGTCTTATGCTTAATCTAGAGATCGTGAGACAAAAAGACTAAATATCAAACTGTGAAAGGTTAAACTCAGATCATTGATGTAATATCCCGCTTATTTTAGCCAGAATCTCTTAGTATTCCGAAGTGATTTCGAGTTGGGAAGTTGACCATTGAGTTTAGAATGAGTTTGAGGTTGTGTTGTGTGTGTTTTGCACGTTGGAGGTCATCTACGTGCTTAGTACAGGGTACTGTGCACGTAGTTGATGCTGAAACTTGACTGTGAACGTGTGTTGAGTTCAACGTACACTAGAGGTCATCTACGTGCACAATACTGAGTACTACGCATATAGACGGGGATGAGTTGGCTGAGAGTATGCCTTGTTTGGATTGTGTGCATTGTATGGGTTGTTATGCACGTTGTTCATCCTTTGGGTGTGACCCGTGAGCACGCTGAGGTCTTCTACGCATACAGCAGGGGGTGGAACGCATATAGATTATAGATCTGAAAGAGGGGTTTTAGATCTGATGTCTACGTACATTGTGTGGGATGCTACCCACGTAGAGCACAGTTCTACGTATGCAGAACCTTTACTGCACATGTAGATGTCTTCATTCTGGGCGACTGTGCGTGAAATGCAACATGTCAGCCCGTGAGCCTATAAATACTCCTAACTACCATTCCTTCGGTCACAAGTCATCTCAACCACCAGAGCACTTTCTCATTTGTGATTTTCTTTGTTTCTCCTTGCTTCTACAACAATTCTAGAGGTAAGAATCATCCATTAATATCTTATTTTCTTTAGTTTGCGTTGCATTTGGGCATTATAGGGTTCTGACCAAACTTGGGATTTGGTTCAGAGCTTTCCATTTCTGATGGAATACAAGTTAATGGGAGTTAGATTATGGTTGTTTGAGACCAATAGCTTAAATTTTAAGTATCAGTTTCATGGGATTTGGTGTTTGAACCAAATGGGTTTCTCTACAACTAAGGTTTCGGGTTTTGCTAAATTTCTTGTCAAATCTGTTGTTGGTTCTGATGTATCTTGATAGATATGAGTTAGAACTTCACAGATTTGAGTTGGGTTTAGAGATTTGACTAGTTATTGCCATGGGTCTTGGAAGTCTGAGATTCATAGTTGAGATTTGGAAAGATTTTGAGTTTGTTTGTGGAGTTGGAGGATGAATCCATGTTCAGGAGATCTATTTGAGTTAGAGTGCATGTTCGTCTCATTGGCGACCGAATGACGCATGATCTTTGGCTCGAAAGTGATGGATTCACTTTCGTTTGTTTAGGCAACTTTGAGAGTCTACATTTGCATATCATGCATTTGGTATTACCACAGCACCACATTGTGATATTTGTGTTGTGTTATGTGTACAACTTTCTGTTCTTGCCAGCGAGATCAGCCACCGGCTAGTGGGACTTGACTGGTGTTTTGGCTTGGATTGCCAAGTGAGTGAATAGTAGTTTCAGACACATTGGCTGTGTCTCGAACTCTATTTACTAGTTTTTGATGTGTTGGATATATATTTGAAAATGGACTAATCTAAGGATTGGTAAAGATATAAAATGGTTATTTGTGTAATAATCGATTTGGATTTGAAAGCGATATATATGTATTATATATCTTGGCTATGATTTTAAATGTTGGATTGCATGTTATGTATTTAGTACCATATGTTAGTACGTTTTGGTTGGGGACTCATGTGCTACGAGGTATGTAACCTTTGTATATCAATGTTTGATATAGCCAACTACTAGGGTTGTCGGTAGCCATGTTGCCCCAATCAGGCATATGATTTGTTATTCATGGAGGCAAGTTTATGGTTGGTCCACACTTTTCATGATATATGGCAGAGTCCTTATCACGTTTGCTTAGTCCCATATCGCTTGTATATGTTTTGACATGAAAATGTTGATTTAAAATCTTAAATATTTTAGTACGCCTACGTGCATGTTGTTTTCCTTGGTTGCAAATGATTTTTGAAAGGCTATTATTGTATAATGTGTATACATATATACACTTACGAGTATTGCTTGTGATATTTGGAAACTGTATTTCAAATAGACTCTGTGAGGCATGTATGAGGAGCTCTGGAGTGTTATTCCTTACTGGGTTAACCCCCTTTTTATTTCTGTTGTGGATGATTCTATCTTCCAGGTGCACAGGTTTTGACTTCGACGTTCATTCCCATCTCGGACACTCGTAAGGAGATATTTTGGTTACTGATGCCTATTGTTCGAGCTTCTTTGATTTTGTTAGAGCTCCGTACCAGATTACTGTGGGGTGTTGGGTTATATGTATAGTCTGATATATTTATTGTGTCTAATTTTACCAGAGTATATTATATATACGTTTTAGTATTTATTTATATATTGGTTTATATACAAATCTGTCTTAAATTAATAAATGTTTTCCATAAATGTTTTGGAAATTAAATGATGGGTAGCAATTCTGATTCTTTGGAAGGCTTGTGCAGGATGGGCCGGGCTTTCATAGACGGTCCGCCTCGTACGCCGGTCATGGTTGAGGGAATGGGTCGTGACAACCGACATCCACTTAATGTTTAGTTGCTATAATGTATTACTAGATACCACTTATAGACTATGGGCTCAAGTATCGGGATAAGGCTCATTGCCAAATTCGAGTGGACCTATTGGGTCACACACTAAAACGTGTTGAATCGGCTCACAAATATTCTCTCTTCTAGTAATTGAATTATTAAGATAATTAATTTGATTAATTAATAATAATTCAGGGTTTTATGATTGGGCTAACTACATATACACTCTCCTTATAATTAAAATGTTTGAATTCATGCTGCCAATTTTCCATATTTTGGCAAATTTTTCAAAATTACACGAGCTACCAAAAGCCAAATTTTTTAAAATTACACATGATACCAAAATAATTTTTGAAAATTACATTTTTAATTGTACTTTGAATACTGTACACGTTTATATTTCTTTATAGTTGTTTATATTTGTTTATATGTGTTTATATTTGTTTACATTTGTTTATATGTAAACATATATAAAACAACATATGCACAAATATAAACACATATAAACATGTATAAACAAATATAAATAACTATAAATGACTATAAACAAATACAAACAACAGTCAGTGAATTTAAAAATTATATCAGTGAATCTAACAATTACAACGTCGCGGACAAAAATACTATAAAGTGTATATGTAATAAACATACACAGTCTGTACGGAGCAAATTTTGCAAAGTTTTTGTGGTGTATAACGTAATTATCACTTTATGATTTATGTCTTACATATGATATAAGATATTATTCATTTATGTAATAGGCTTTTAATGTAAATTACTTCTTAATAGGTTAAATATGTTTTGAACATATTATTATGTGTGACATAAATTTGGCCCATGTATGTTAATCATAGAGTGATTTATTTGATGATAATGTATCATATAATTAAAAGCCCAATAACATTAAAAAACCTATGTAAAAATTCGGCTCATCTCATATTTTTCAGGAAAAGTTTTACACACTCCTATTTTTTAGGAGCTCTGATTCTTGTATGACAAAGAAAAGAAAACCTAGTACATTTCATACCTAGTTAGGAGTTCTTATGCTTGTAGGACAAGGGAAAAGAAGTCCTAATAGAAGAAAGACTAGGGATAATATTCCAATTATTTCGGTGATACTTGAGTATATATGATGCCTTTGTAATTTATTACAAGTGTGCGAATAGGGTAAAACCATATTGCATTGAATAAAGTGCGAGTTAAGAAAGAATTTGCATGACTCCTAAAGAAAGTATTTTTGGGAAGAAAATATTTGTGCGTTAAGCATGCAAATGTGATGAGGGTTTTGCTAATGCATAAAAGATTATGATTTCACATCACCAACATTGGCTAAGTTATTGGTTCATTCTAGAATTTCATGGAAATATGATCTATTAAGTGTCTTCAAAAGCCACTTAAAGATGCTAGATAGCAAAAGCAATTAAGATTGGTATGTCCAAGACTACTCCATGAACAAAAAAGAGATTGTGAGAAGTGGGAGCATCTGCTTTATGATCGTATGATTTATAGAATTCTAGATAAGTTGCCATGACCACTTAGGAATTCTATTTTTACATGTCAAATAATGGTCCATTATGTACCCAATTAGTAGACACAGGCCTAGTTCAAGATCCATCTAGTATTATTTTGGGGATATTTTATAAGCATTGTTTGTGTTAATGCTACCCAATGTTGATGTATGTATATTAATATTGAGATAGATTGTTTGGATTTTATGTGAGCTCAATAAAGATTGTTTGGATTGCATGTTGGCTCAATTATTCCATTTATTGTTTTGGCTTATTATTGTGTTACTTTGCCTTAATTTAATATGCAATACTTTTGTGTGTTAAATATATTGTCCAATTATTGAGTTTGCCTTAATAATTGAGGTGACCAACGTAGATTCTCCTAAGTCAAGTGGACTTTAAAAGTGAATCATAACGGTCATTATTTACTGTCTATAAAAGTAAATATAGTATAGTTACCTATTTTATTTTTCGATTCAAGGCTTAATAAGATGCTATACTAGTTTAGTTTTGGTTGGATAGTAAATATATGTGTATTGTTATGACTTACTTGTGTGCATTTATGTCTTGTTGTTTGTCAAGTTTATTTGTGTTACTCATTGTTTGTAAAGTCAATTCATGTCGAGCCATACGAACATGTATGTTGAGTTACGTTGAGCTTGAGTGGCAATGATCGTAAATCCTAAAACACCAAAAATTTCATCAAATCCGTCCAAGCCTGTTTCCATCAAAAACCCTAATTTTCATCAATTTCGAAGATTTTCATAAAATTCTCATGCAATGGCACCTCGGAAAGAGACTAGCAACAACACGATCCAAGCTCTTCTCGGCCTACGAAGCGACCTCAAAGTTCTCAGTCTCAATTACCTAACTTTGATTCTAAGACATTTGTTTATGTGAATGCTTAGAGAGTATTTTTGGAGGCTTTGAGTCATGAAAAGCTAATTGAGAGCATGATATTTGATTTTGATTCATTGAGAAAGGCTAAAATGGATGTTGAACTAAAATTTCAAGAGCTAAATGGGCGTTGCTAATTGGATGTTGAACTGAAATTTCAAGAGCTAGGATTTGCTAAATTTGTTTCAACTAAGAAACTTGTTTTTGAGGTTTTAGTTAAAGAATTCTATACTAACATGACTGAGGATACTGATGATTTTGATGAGACTATAGTTAAATCCAAAGTTAGGGAGAAGGAATTCGATTTGATGAATCAGATTTAATTGAATGGTTTGATTTATATGTACAAGGGTGTAAACGTACAAGAATTCTTCAATATAAAAAGGAGGAAAAATTATTAAAGGAGATTCTGATGATGAATTTGAGGTTCTTGATGAAAAACAGTGTAAGAAGTGGATGATATAAATAAAGGCCGTGAATGAGATCAGCAATGATCGCTTTGAGCACAATGATTTTGGAGTTGATATGTGGATGGTACATGAAGCGATCGCTTTGAATGTAATGCCTAAACATAAAACCCAACTCAAATTTGTGGAGACGGACTTGGAGATGATGTATCACATTTTGAAGGGTAATAAGGTTAACTTCACTTTCGCATTCATGTATTGTATGAAAAGAAAACGTCATCATTACAAAGACAGAGTATAAGTTCGAGAGCCAAAAGAAGGAAGGACTTCCCTATGCTTCGATATTGACTATGATATTTGAGAAGTGTGGTGTAGATTTTTTGGACCTAAAGGGAAGCCAATTGCTCAAAACCAAACAATTCATGGTGGTAGCTTGAGAATCAAACAATCATATCTCACTACTAACCGAGGTTGGATATTTTTTGCCCCATTTGAGATATGGTGATAAGATGGATGATCCCCTGTTGGATTTCATATGCAACTAATCAACATTATATGTAGCGGAAAACACAAGAAACACCCAGGAACACTGTATGTAATCATAGTGAATAAAATAAGGCTAAGCAGGTATACCTCTTGGTTTTTGCCAAAACGGTTTTGCTCTAATTCAAAAGTGTTGCCGAATTTGGTTGCTCCTTTGGCTTTATTGATCCAAATTGGTTTAGGGACTGCCAAAAGATGACTCCCCTCTACTCACACACACACACACACACACAAATCTCTAGGTTAGACCACATATGCTAGTACAAACTCTTCTTGCTTTTGTGTTTCGGCTGGAATTGCACAAGGGAGAGGAGAGAATTTCCGAAATCCTTTTAGGGTTTAGTGTATGTGCTGCACCACTTATTTTTCACCTCCTTAGAGTTTTCATTTCACAAATAAAACCCTATATATGATGCAATTTATGGCCAGTCAATCCTCCTAAAAAATAGGAGACCAACCCTAATTAAAATTGTCTTTGTGTGCCGCCAACTTCTCTTGCACAAACACTAGTCTGCACATAAGTGTGGCCGACCTCTCTCCTCCTATAAAATATGAGATTGCTTCTTGAATAAGACCTACTTAAAAAAGAAGTCTTCTTCCTTCCCTTTTAATTATTCAATTCAACCTTTTAATTAAAACATCATTAGGCTGAATTTTTCAATTCTTTCAAGCCTAATGGGTGTGTGCCGAATTCACCTTGAGCCCATCTCATTATATTTAAATATCAACATAAATTAATGGCCTAACAAGAAAAATGGTTCAAGTCATAACTCTGATCATTATTGTGTGCAATTCTGTAGGTTCATTCAATGTTGGCAATGGACCCAAAATTAATTTAAAGCCCATAAATCATAATTGATCTCTAGCAAGACATTATGATTACCCAAATTGAAATGAATGTTGATTTCGAATCAACATAACCTAATTACATCCTTATATAACCCTTTGTCTCTCGATATCTGACTTAGCATAAGGCATGGAATGAGTCACCCTTATTTATGCTAAAACATTTCCTTGATCTTTTAGTGATCCTGACTAAGTCAAATAAATGATAACACCTATCATCTTATTTGGGTGTGGCCACACACTAATCAGTTTCACTAATCAAGTGACTGGTGATATCTTCTCTCTTCTCGAGACGGGCAATCCCTTCACTTCACTCATGTTCCTTAGGATGACTCTTGGTATTGCATTTAAGTATAAGCATTGC
>CAODLS011268156.1:0-23419 GCA_948243855.1 Flueggea neowawraea | reverse complement strand
AGGTTGCTGCGGTTGCTGGATGTTAATCCGAGGAAATCTGTGGTGGTGGCAAACAACTTGGTGGCTGAGAAAAAAGGGTTGGGAGGCCATGTTAGGGGAGTGAAAGATAAGGTTGTGGTAAGGTCTATGAAACGTCCGATTTGGAAAGGAATGGAGATTACTGTGATAGGAAACTTTATTGATTTTGAGAGGAAAGGTCAGTGTGGAGGACAATTTTGTCAGCCTAAGATTCGGAGTGGTGGCACTAGAAAGACTAGTGCCAAGAGCAAATGGATTGTCAAGGTTGATGAAGAGAGTGGTGAGGAACATATTTACAGGGTCCCTAACATTACTAATTGGCAAAAGATTTTTTTAATGTCGAACCTGTCAAGTGAAATCTGGTCTAGTTGGTCTACGTTTCAGGATCACAATTAAACTGTCAGATAAAGGCCTGTCATGTCAGGGAAAAAACCTGTACCAAGGAAATCACAGGCAAAAATGATTCACTAAGAACTCTCCAATGCCATAGCGATTCTGAAGATTAAGTACTATTTGAACTGCCTTCTTTCACTGTATGAGAAGAAAGGCTAGAGTTTTGTTCTACTTCCATAGTTGAAACCTTTTGATTGTGGTGGCATTATACGCTATAATATGCCAATTACAGAAGGATCAACCGGTACAGGAAAGTAGCCGGCTCTGTTGAACCTGTTGTTGCTATTTTGCTGCAGAGGGTGTGAAGAAGGTTGTGTGAGAAGAAGGTTTATGGGTTATTTTCATTTTTATTTATTGTGAGGCTATTGTCTTGCAACTTGATTTCTTTGTATATATTGTATAGAGTCTTCCTTTTGGAGCAACTATTCCTACCTGTAAAATTATTGTCACTTCTAGCTTTTTAAGCATTGAAAAATAGTATATAGTTGTTAATTAAGAATTTGAATAAAAATATGTGAATTGCGTAAGTTTGATTCCAGAATTTTTGACACTCTTCACTGCAAAACAATTTGCAGACAAAATATTTTGGTTGAAACATTCACATCATCACCAGACCAAACAAAACAAGGTAACAAAGAATTACTAAACAGAAGGAAAACGACGTTTAATCAGTATGTCAATGTCCTTAAAGATGCCATAAACATTGAATTAAGCTTACTTCATTATTCGTCAAGTTGATTAAATTATAATCCTTGCATTACAATCTTAACATCACTGGAAATTACATTTTTTTTCCAGTCTACATTTCCAAAGAAAGTGGAATCATTTCTCATTTGGTGAAAACTGAAAAGCACAAGTAACCATTCACAACAGGTCTCTGGTATCTTGTAACGCAAAACAAGTCTGCTCCAACGCAAGAAAAAGATTCATCATGCTAAACATATCCTGGGGCCATGAGAGACAGTTTGGACCAATTATTAAATATCCAACATGAAAATTCAAAAACTATGATCAATAATCAAGTACTATCAATAGCAGTTGCAACTTGATAATCAATAAATATGATCAGATCCCAAATACTGATATTTACATGGACTTTTCATGGCGTGGAAATAGCCAAATTGGCACTGCCATGTTTATATCGTAAAAGGATTGCTTGTAACTGAAATTCAAAACGACAGTTGAGACAGAATGAGGTTGTTGGGTGGTGGTGATTTTGCAAGAAATGGCAGGAATGAATGATGATTGCAAGCCTTCACCAGCACCAACCACCATTCTCACTAGCCACTGCCAACATCATCCATAATTCATCCTTCACTTTCAAGCAACTGAAACCTCTCACCAACCATCACAACCTTAGTTAGTCCCTTCACATTGACGACGTGAAAGCCTAATTGGGTTTCCTCTTTCTTCTTGATCATCCCAATCTGTAATCTTCCCTGGAGGTTCTTCTTCAAATGGAAAATTCAACATTTCAAACTCTGAAGTTCATAGCCACTTTGTCATGCTTGTTGGTGCTTTTGCGACCCACAACAGGTGCTGCTGAAACAGATGGGATGTCGGAACTCTGCGATACGGATACTAATACTTTCCTTCCTCCACCATATCACAATTTGACTGATGTGATCTGTGCGCCGGTTTGGAACAATTTTTTTTTGAGGGTAAGTTTGCACAAATGTGAAATTCTTTTCATACTGTCTGGACCGTCTGAAACTGTTGTTTGATGGATTCAAAAGAAGTACAATGCACTAACGTATTGGCACTGTTTTGCAGTATCAGAAGGGAGAAGATGGTGTGATAACATTCATAGTATCAGCTATATACACAAGTGGATGGGTAGGAATTGGGTTTTCGAAAAACGGAATGATGACGGGGTCTAGTGCCATGGTGGGATGGTTCAACAAGAAAGGCCATCCAAAAATTAAACAGTTTTTCCTGCAAGGAACTAGGAAGTCCCAAGTCATTGCAGAGGCAGGTGAATTGCCCCTCACAAAAGTCCCACCTGCTGTTGTGATTCATGGGCCAATGATTTATATGGCATTTCAGGCCAAGTTTGAAAAATCTCTGCTCCGACAACCGGTTTTACTAGCTTTCGGAACCAGATATCCTAATCACAACCGCTTATCACACCATGATGACAAGACAAGCATTCTATTCGACTTCAGTGCAGGTTTGTCAGACACATTATTTATAATCTCGTTAATTGCGCCTTATGCGCGCTTTTCAACAAGATGCAATGCAAATCGAACTATCCCTTAATCACTTTAAATAAGAACTACAATGCTTCACAATTGTAATGCTAATCTGTAGTTGCCTTGTTTATACTTGTTAGACCTCTTTTCAGAATTTTCTTGTAAACTCAATCAAGTTTCACTCTTTGGCAGGTTCTGCATCAGCTTCGTATACAAGTCCAGGGACGATGAAGAAGAATCATGGAATAATGGGTGTCTTCGCATGGGGTCTTTTACTCCCTGTGGGAGCCATTATTGCAAGATACTTCAGGCACAAAGAACCATTATGGTATTACCTACACGCCGGGATACAGTTTGTAGGGTTTCTCTTTGCACTTACTGCTGTGATCCTCGGACAACGACTTTATGACAAAATTCATGCCGATGTTGCAGCACATAGAGGCATAGGCATCTTCGTTCTCGTTCTCGGCATTCTTCAGGTACGTTATTTCTCCACCTCACACTGATATTGTTACATTTTTTCTCACATTGGACCAACCCAAATGACTTGCCAATTTCTCAGATACTGGCATTCTTTCTGCGACCGAACAAGGAGGCCAAGATTCGTAGGTACTGGAATTGGTACCATTCTTGGTTCGGCAGACTGGCACTCTTCTTTGGAGCTGTTAATATAGCTCTTGGTATACAAGTAGGATCTGCAGGTGTTCCATGGAAGGTCATTTTTGGATTACAAATGTCACTGATTTTGATCGCGGTTATTGTCCTGGAAACACTGGCTCGGGTCAAGAGAAAAGAGCAGGACACTCTTCCACAAAACTTCCAAATGAATCCGATCCAATAAGTCTTACCGATTGCATCTAGATAGCATGAGACTGAACTTTGAAGACTGGTTTCTTGAAACAGTGTGAAAACATTTTGCATCTTGGGAAGAAAGAGTATCCGAAGCTCATCCATTGAAATCAACTTTGGACTTCAAGTACGCCTGAAGGATTCCAAGACATCGAAAGCAACTTCAGTTTATATTTGGTGAAAACAACAAATGACTAGATTTGTTTTAGTGAAAGTAAATATGAACTGCATTTTTTTTGTTGTTGTGCAAAAGAAAGTGAGTTAAAAATTACATATTTTGTTCAGTCAAATAGCCGTATTAATGAATCTCTTCGCTAAGTGTAATCCCTTTCGAAATTAGAGTATTAACAGTTTTCTTCGAGATTTCAACCCCTCAAAGCTCAGGAAAACATAACAAATAATAGACAAAATTGGTGGAAGGAGCAGCAAGGAGGTTATGATCAAAGCAGGAAGCAACAGCGGCAGCAAACAGGTGCACAAATGTACGGAGAAGTCTAGGCTGGGATTCAATATTAGAAGTCTAGAATACAGCCCACGCCATTTATTTCAACCCTTCATTGTCGGAGAGGTTGCGACGGTCGCTTTGCCATGGCTCCGACATCGACCAGGGCCCTCTCCATTCCTATAAAATCCCAAAGCACCAGTTGCCACCGCCTCTTGCCCCTGCTCATACCTTTTACTTTATAACCATCATTTCCCACACCAACCTGTCGTCGTTAATCAGAACTAAAGAGTTAGGTTCCGATCCGCCACGAAGTGGCCGGAGGTCTATTTGTGGTCTGGTGTGGTAGGCTAGTTGCGCCCATAGGTTAAGGGTTTTGACAGGCGATGTTTTTACGCCGTGGCTTTGAAGACTTTATTGTCGCCTAATAAGGCTTTCTGCCCATCTTGACTGGGCCCAATAATTAGTGTAGCCCAACCATGAGTCAGGCCACAGACTGGTAGTTGCTTCTTTAAACATAAAAACTATTATTTTTAAATAATTAAGTAATTATTATACGATTAATGAATGCCAAAACTGAAAATAGGATAGTGTGTAGTTATAATAATAAAAAATAATTCATTTTTTATATTCCTACATAACATTATTTGTTAGAGATATTTTTTTTGCACTCTTAATTCAAATTTAACATGTAAATTTGACATTTGTTATTAATGATGTTAAAATATAAGTTGATTGGAGGGAGCAAATGGCAGCCAATTGAGGACAAATGGAATGTAGTGTGGAAACTGCCCGTTATTCAAAAGGTTCGTACTTTCTTTTGGCTTGTTTTCCATAATGCACTCTTAACAAATAAACATCGTTGTAGGCGTCATATGATTGATAACCCCAACTGTGATTGTCGCCCGGACCTAATTGACACATGGACCATATACTGAAGCACTATGTTTTTGCGTAAACGGTGTGGAGTAATCTTGTTGAGAATAGCAATCTTCGTGAATTTTTGAATATGAATAATGAAAAATGGCTTCTGACTAATATGAGGTGTGACACTAACAATAATGTTGGAAATCCCTAGAAGACTACCTTTGGAGTGGCTTGTTGGTTTCCTGTGGAAATGGCATAATGAGCGAATATTTACTAAGAAGATCATTGTCAGGGCGTGTGATCGTATAAGGATGTATGCGGATGACACAATGCAACGGATCCAGGGCCTGAGTACAGAAGGGTGGAGGAGAGCAAATGTTACAGGTTGGCTGCCACCGAGGGTAAATATGCTTAAGTTCAATAGAGACAGCTCTCACATGCGGGTGTAATCAGGGATGCACAAGGAAATTGGGTGAATGGATTTGCTATTAACTTGGGTAAGTGCTCCGCTTTGAATGCTTAGCTCTGGGGGATTTACAGAGGATTTACAAACAAGGAAGTGTATAGAGTCATCTGTGTGGAAAGTGATAACTTGACTGCTATTACCTGGATTAACAGGAGAGAAATTGTTGCCAACCAACAATGGGCTATGGTAGATGCTATTAAACGGACGCTAAGAAACAACTGGAATGTCATTGTGGAACATGTCTACAGGAGAGCAATGGAGCTGCTGACTATTTAGCCAAGTAGCGCCATAGCTTCCCTCGAGGTTTCCATGAACTCTCCTATCCGCCTATGGGTCTGCCAGATATTATGGCTAGCGATGAACAAGGTTGTGATCAGGGCAATAGTCATTGAGTTTTGTTTGTT
This sequence comes from Flueggea neowawraea, assembly GCA_948243855.1. Lineage (NCBI taxonomy): Eukaryota > Viridiplantae > Streptophyta > Magnoliopsida > Malpighiales > Phyllanthaceae > Flueggea > Flueggea neowawraea. Next base: position 17,788 of record CAODLS011268156.1, on the reverse strand, counting down.
TGTCTATTTTGGTTTTTTTATTAGTTTTTGCATATAACCACGGTATTACTCCATCATAAGTGATGATATGAATAAATTTGTGAGTTATTGCTCTCCTTAAAAAAATATTAATTAAAATTAAAATTCTCTTTGATGCATCAAATTTTCATTAGAGAGTACACAAAAGAGCGTATGAAAAAGTGTTCTCAATATTTCTCTTATTTAATAATATTTACTAAATATGTTAAAAATGTAGGGTCGTTTGGTTTAAAATTTTATGAAAATTGGAATCAAAATTGATTATATAGGAAATGAGAATGACAAGAATCTGAATCAAAATGATCCTTATCCTAACTCCCTAACTGTTTGATTTAACACAGAATCGAAATCAACCATATCATTTCACACACACACATATATATATATATATTATAAACTAAAATTTCACAAGAAATAATTGATAAAAAAATGTATGTAATACATAAAATAAATTAAACGAATGCAAAAAAAAACATAAAAGAAGTAATGAGAACATATAAAAAGTTTAGGTAAAGATTAGACAATTTGTGAGTTGGCCCAAGTTTTTTTAGATTGATTTTAGATTAAATTAAATTAATTAAATTAACATTTATTATATAAAATAAAAATAAATATTATAAATTATTTGTTAATAATTATTTTCAAACATAACTCATTTTGATCTTCATAGATGACAAAAATGAAAAATAAAAGAAAATATAAAATATGATAAAAAAATATGTACTATTAAAATTGATTATAGGGTAATAATGATAATATGGTTAATATGGAGTTATCTTATTAATTAGATTACAAAATTAAAAGATAATCTCATTCTCTAAAGTAAGAATGAAAATCAATTGTTGATAAACTAAACACAAATAATAAGAATGAGAATCCAATTCCTCATTCTCACCAAAAAATTCTAGGGGTAAAATCATATTTACGGTGCCAACAGACAAATATTACAAGGACATGCGGTCCACTTTCTAAATTTGGCCTAGGAAATCAATAATTTAAAACGCGCGGCTTACAAAATTATATATCGAATTCATGGACTACACGAAAAAAGCGCAAAACAAAGCAAATCAAAAGCAATGAAAACTGAAAGCAAATCAATCCAAACATAAAATTAAATTGAACAAAAACTCGATCGATTCTGATTATTTTGCTTTCTAAACAAATCGAAAATTGCGAACAAGCAGCAATAAATAAAAAACAAACCTATATAAAATAAAATAAATGATACTTGTTGAACTCAACACAAAAAAAAATCAACATATTTTCTCCATATTTCATAATTTACATTCTCCCAGTGAACCTCACATATAGATCACAAAACAATAAGATCTTACTGGACATGTGTATATCTTGTTTGAAACTTGCTTATAATTTATTTAAAATCTACTAATTTTACGGGCTTGTTTAAAATTTGCTTATATGTTGTTTATATATTGTTTAAAACTTATTTAGATTTTGATTAAAATTTGTTTATTGTTTTTACTTGTTTAAATTTTTTTTGTATGTTGTTTTTATGTTGTTTATGTATTATTTTTTGTATAAAACTTGTTTTTATGTTTTTTCTTGTTTACAACTTGTTTAGAATTTGATAAAATCTCTTCATTTTTCAGACTTATTTAAAAATTTTTTGTATGTTGTTTGTATGTTATTTATATGTTAAAAATAACATATAGACAATGTACCAACAACAAATCAATAACATATAAAAATGTAGTTTGTTTATTTATAAACAACATTTTCTTTCTCTTTTGTCTAACTCACCTGTGATTTCTCTCTTGCTTTCTCTCCTCCTCAATCTTATTGCCAACGCTTTTGCTCCTCCTTATTCCATTGCCACAACCAGTGGTGTTGCTTCCTTCTCTACCTTTACTTCTCTTTTTTTTTTTCTTTGCTTTCTTCTCACTACTGTTATCTTTCTTATCATCATTTTTATCTTATTTTTAGCCTCTTTTCAACATTTAGTGCTCTCTTAGAAAAACAATACTCTTCATCTTCATGGCCAAAATCTCATTATCAATGTCAATGGAGGACTAACGAAGACACTTCGACCTAATCGGGGTAACCATATGCATATCAAATTCCAGAACACTAGATTTAGATTTCACCATCTAAAATGATTTTAAAAAGTTAAAATAATCATAAAACAAGATAAACAAAATGAAATGAAAATGAAGAACAACAAGCGAAATAAAGAATCGCATGTAACAAAGCGAAGAAAAAGGGCGTGAATGAATAATGGAACGAAAACGCAAAAACAACAGAGAAAGGAGTGAACGGAAAAAAGAGAAGGACAAGAGAAACGACGAGCATGAAACAAGAAGAGGAAAAGGGTAAAATGAGAATATGGAAAAAAAGTTGAATAAAACAATAATTACTGCCACAAAAACACCTAAAAAATGGCACGCAATACAAAAATAAAAAACAACTCCATATTTTAAAAAAGTAACGGTGTGAGTCAGAGATTTCAGATTGTATAAGACAAAATACAAAATTTTGGATATATAACAAATATAAGTGCAATATGAAGAATAAATATTAGAAAGTGTAGGTATAATTCCCACAAAACTCTAAACCAAACTACCCTTGTTAATACTCATAAAAAAAATACCCTTGTTAATATGGGTCGGATCCGTATCCATATCTAGACCCAAATCCAACCCAAGCACCACCCTTCTATGAAAAGCCCGGGAACGGATGGTAGTACCTTGTTAAAATTTTCCAAACTCGCGGGTTCACCACCTAAATATTTCACCCCACTCCCTCCCTCCCTCCCTCCCTCCCAAATTTCCAATTCCCCCCACACTTTCGTTTCGAGCCAAAAAAACCCAAAACTTTCTTCCGCGAAAACGTTCCTCTTTTCAAAATTTTTAAGGACTAGTTTTATTAAAAAATAACAAATACTAATCTCTCTCCACGTCGTTGGGAGTTCACGAAACGTACCCTTCGTCTCTCTCGTTTTACCCACCCTCCCTTTCTTCTCCTTTCCGCCAGTCCCCGGAAAATTTCCGGGGAAAGAAAATTCTCGAGAAAATTCTTCCGGATCTTGTTTTTATTCCAGACTCTCATTAAACTCTTCGTTTCTTTTTTCCCCTCACATAAACAGTTACAGAGACGTCCGACTCTATCGGTGACAGTTGCTTGTTTAATTTCCCCAAAACAGTTTTCTTATTCAATTCTAGGGTTTTTGGGTTCGATTGTTATGGAACATAGTTTATTCCCCATCATTGATGAAAATTTTTTATGATAATTTATTGTTATTTTTGATCTGAGTGTTTTGTGTTGGATACGAAATTAGGGTTTGGTTGGGTTAGAATCGAGTAATAATTTCATTGAATTGGATTCAATAGACAATGACAATGAAGAAGGCAACGAAAGTTGAAATGCCGAAACCGAAGCGAGGGAAGACGGAGGTGCTTCGCGATGAAGAGGAGGAGGACAACGATGAACATATGTTGATTCCGAAGAAACGCAAAGGTTACTTTAACAATTCGAGTCATAATGGTTTGTATAATGGGATTGATGATTTTAGTAGTGGTTCTGGCACCTGGGGCAGCGACGGTTCATATTGGGCTGGTGAGGTACATTCAAATTCGAAGAGATTGAAGCATGGTACGTCGAAGAGCTCCTGGCCCCTTGAGCCAATGCAGATGTTTCCGTCTAGGTTTACTGGGTCGCCCTTGATATGCCGTTTTTAGAAGTTAGGGACAGTTTTGACAGAGATGAATTCATGTACAGTGATATGCGGTTTATGCCGGATAAGTTTGGGTTTGGAAGCTCTGATTGATATTCTTTGTATACAAGGAAAGGAAATAGAAAGGTTGGCGATACAGGGTTGAACAGTACTCGGTATAGATACCTTGACACTGGTAAATATTTGGGTTCTTGCAATTCGTCAATGGAAAGTGAGGAATCCATGCCGACTTACACATACACAGGTTTGGAGAAATTGAGAAGAGAAAGAAGTGGAAAGCGGAAAGATGTATTTAAACCTGAGGATTTTGCTTTGGGTGATTTAGTTTGGGTAAAATGTGGGAAAAGATATCCATGGTGGCCAGCTGTTTTTATCGATCCCATATTGCAAGCTCCAGATTCGGTTCTTAGTTGTTGCGTTCCTGGTGCAATCTGTGTGATGTTTTATGGTTACTCAAAAAATGGAACACAACGGGTATTGTATATATCACTGTTTCCTTAATTGTTTTTGCTCAGTTGCGTTGCTTATTTTGCGGAATTTGAATTAATGGTAATGGACAGGATTATGCATGGGTGAAACAGGGGATGATATTCCCTTTTGCAGAATTCATGGATAGGTGTGTGATATTATAGTTTTCTATGTCATCACATTATGCCAGATTTTGGTATTTTGCTTGACTTTGCATTCCATCAGATTTCAGGGGCAGACCCAATTGTACAAGTACAAGATGAGCGACTTCCAAATGGCATTAGAGCAGGCAATTTTAGCCGAAAGTGGTTTCTTTGATATGGACAATGGCTCTGCTCAATTAGCTTATCCAGAATCTCAGCCTGGTGCATTTCAAGAGAGGTCAAGATCAGGAGTTTTATGCTCCTTATGAGGCAAGTTTCTTCTCTACCCATTCTTCTGACTTTCTTCTTTCATCTATTAGCTACTCCAAGATATGGCATTGGGCAAATTAATAGCCTAGTTTATGCCCTGTAGAAAGTTTATTAGGATCTCTCTATAAGTTAGCATAGGGGTTACCATCACTCCATTTATTTCGAGATGGTTGTTAAATTGAGCAACACAATTCGAAACACTGGGTAAATTTTCTGAACAGGGAGGGAAAGCTTCGGATGTGTTGATATTTGCTGTTATTCATATTGAGATAACTTAATTTCTTGTATTGACTACTGATATATTCATGGAACTGTAGCATTTTCTGTGGATATCATTATTCTCTCTGTTCAGTTATTTGTTTATGAGTAATATTTTAGCTTTATATGCTTGTATATCTGGTTGTTGAGTCATCAAAAGCCATTAAAATGATGATCAATGATGTATGCTGTCAGGAAATGGGATGGTGCAAGAGCTGCAATCTTGTCTTGCTGAGCAAAGCCATGAATGTTTTAAACTGAGTTTTTATGCAAACATTGTGCCAAGGTTGGTGACAACTGCCTAATCCTATACTTTTGCGAATGTTTTTCTTTTTAAATGAAAATGACATTTATGTTTTTGCTTTTTCTCAGTTAAGAAAATCGAAACAGTACTGTGGCATATGCAAAAAAGATATGGCATCATTCAGATGGTGGAAATTGGGTGAGCACAAGAGTAATTTGAAAAATCTTTGAAATCGCTTTATATGTAGAATCATGGAATGATTTAAATGTTTGGACTTTATTCTATGGGTATGTATGTTGTGATGGCTGTAACATGTGGGTGCATGCTGAGTGTGACGATATTTCTAGCAAACAGTTTAAGGTGTGTCGCTTGTTCTAAAGAGAAATATTTCTCTTGTGCTTTTCTAGATTTGCCCTAATCTTTGGAAGGTGGAGGCTAATTTTTTTTTTTTTTATTGTTGAAGGACCTGGAGCACATTGATTACTACTGTTCTGATTGTAAATTAAAGTTTGAACTTGAGTCTTCATTGGATTTACAGAGAAGACAGAAGAAGTTCAAGCCACCAGTCAAGTAGGTTCCTTGATTTTCTTTTCTTAACTTGTTTTCGTTCCCTTGAATTTTTTGGCGTTACATATTTCTTGTGTGAAAAATATTATGATGCAAGTTGAATCAGGTTTGAAGTAAGCAGTGAGCAAGTAATGCCACCCAATGAGGTATCTGTTGTGTGCAATGGCATGGAAGGAATATATATCCCAAAACTCCATCTGTAAGGCCGAAAGCTTTTTCTACTATCATGAATGGAATAAGTGTGTAATAGTTTTTCTCCTTGATATAGAATTTTCTGATGTGTGTGCTTGTTTCATTATTTAAACTGATGTGGTAATAGAAATGTTTTATTAATATAGTTCACTTTCTATCTGTTCCCAGAATTGAGTGCAGATGCGGTTCATGTGGATCGAGGAAGCAAACACCTAGTGAATGGGAAAAACATACTGGTTGCAGAGCTAAAAAATGGAAATACAGTGTAAAAGTGAAGAATACAATGTTACCACTGGAAAAATGGGTTTGTATTCATTACGATGATAAAATTTAGCTATGGCCTTATACGTTCATCATCATTTCCTTTTCTTTGTTTACTAAGCTAAATGTAATTTTTATGCACTGTTCTCATGTAAATTTATTAACCATTTTGATGCTGCAGATAGCTTAGTACAATGCACATGGTTTAGATGCTTTGAAGTTGGATAAGCAGAGGCTTCTTTCTTTTCTGCAAGGTTCTTCTTTGAACTGGCTGAGAGCTATAGTTACTATTGTTTAAGAGTGGTTGGCCCCAGTTTTTTTCCTTTTCCTCTCTAGTAACATTAAATAATATGATTTTTTTTTGGTATTGCAACAGAAAAGTATGAACCAGTTTATGCAAAATGGACATCAGAAAGATGTGCTGTATGTAGACGGGTTGAAGACTGGGATGATAACAAAATGATGATCTGCAACAGGTAATTTCCTTATTGGTTAGCTTCTTTCGTTTTTTGAGTGATCAAATTAAGATCTATGCGCTGGCCAGCTAGACTATTAGTAGATTAATTGGAAAGGGCTCTATGTTCAGGTGCCAAATAGCTGTCCACCAAGAATGCTATGGGGCAAAGGATGTTCAGGATTTAACTTCTTGGGTGTGTATAGCGTGTGGAACACCCGATGTCGAGAGGGAGTGTTGCCTTTGTCCTCTCAAAGGTACTTTTTTGGATTTGTCATATGAAAATACTGCCATTTATCTGTTCTTTTAAGATTTGGGATGCTTATAGTATAGTATTTGTTTGACTATTCTGTAGTTTAAAAATTTATTTCCCACAACACACCAAAAAGAGCAAAAAACTGAAAGATCAAGGTGAGGTAAGCAGAAAATGTTTTCTGTTGATTTCTGAAATTTGCTTCTGATGTGTTGGATTCTTCCCAACCTAAATGGAGCTTATGATCTTCTGCTGTTGTCATGTAACTTCAAAATGCTTATGTATTATAATATCTATTTCATTGTCTATGTTCACAAGGTCTCATGTGTAAACCCTATTTCATCAGGTGGTGCTCTGAAGCCAAGTAATGTTGAGACATTTTGGGTTCATGTGACATGTGCTTGGTTTCGACCTGAAGTTGGTTTCTTTAATCATGAGAAAATGGAACCTGCCACTGGAATCCTTCGAATTCTGTCAAACATCGTTTCTTCAGGTATGTGATCTGAGAATCAATTTGAAATGTCGATGATGTGTCTCTTGAACAAGTTTTTTTCATATATTGCCCAAGGAGGAAATACGGTTTTTATTTTCACAGCATCACGTCTGTGCATTCTGATTGCAAAGTATGTGAATAGACAGGAAAAGGCTTTTGTACAATTTATTGCTTTATTGGTATTTGATATATTGATTTTTTTCCATGCCAGTTAATAAGTTGACTGATATTACTTTTATACTGTCTGTAACCTAAGCCTTGCAATTTCATGGATTGCAGGGTTGTGTTATTTGCAACCAGATACATGGTTCTTGCATCCAGTGTTGCAAATGCAACACTTACTTTCATGCAATGTGCGCATCAAGAGCAGGTTATTCAATGGAAGTAAGTTTTCTGATTTGTTTTTATTTTGATTTAATTAGTATTTTGTGAAATGCTTCACATGGAATTATGTGATGCAATTGTGAGTTTCTTTAGATTGTTTGCAATGATGTGCAAAATTTTTAACTAAATCATTGAGCCTTTATATTTACTTCTAGTTGCTCTGCACTGGGAAGAATGGAAGACAAGATATAAAGAAATTGGTATATTGTGCAGTCCAGAGGTTAGAACTGTGCTCCAACCATGTCTTTTTGATAATTTTTTGTCTCCCTCACATTCAGAACTTACTTTTATATTTGGCCTATCAGTTGATCTAAGCATGCTATCTTTGTACCTTCATACTGGTGCAGGAGACCAAACACCAATTCTGTTGTTGTTGTATGCACTCCTTCAGGGGTTTTTGCTTCCAGGAGCTTGGTGGAGAGCAATAATGAGTGTTTTAGGGGTTCTAGATTGGTTTCAACTAAGAAAGTGGAACTTCCTGAAACATCAACCTCAGAGATTATTGACAATGAACCTCTCTCAGCTGCAAAATGTCGTGGTTTTCAAAGATCAAATAAAAAGGTGATTTATTTCGAAATATAAAAAAATTATTTTTTTTTTCTGAATTTTTGTCCCAATCTATCATTCCAAGTCTGTTTTGGTTAGTTTTTTGTTGACGTTTTATGATCAAGTAGATGTTTTTCTGATTAGATATTCTTGCTTGTCAGAGTGCTGAACGAGAATCAGTAGCACATCGACCGATGGGGCCTAGACATCATTCTTCGGATTCAGTAAATAGATTGAGCACATATAAGGTTATCCTGTTTGTTACATTTGGATTTCAGTAGCAGTCAAATATATGAAAGGAATACAAGATAATAGCTTGTGCTGAGGAAGGACAAGCTTTTCTTCAAATTTTTAATTGCTTAATGTAAGTTGTATTGTTGCAGGAAATGGAAGAATCGATGGTCTTCTCTTCGTTTAAAGAACGGCTGTGCCATTTACAAGTAAACAAAACCATTTTGAACAAATTGATTCCTATTTCTTTTCTTTTAGACCTTGTAACACATCTATGTCTCTTCACAGAAAACAGAAAATCATCGGGTTTGTTTGGGTAAATCTGCTATTCATGGATGGGGCCTCTTTGCTCGTAGAAATATTCAAGAGGGTGAAATGGTAACTATATTTCTTCTTAAGCTTTATTTGTGTGTTCACATAAAGAGTGTTACGCTGCATTTTTAAGCAATGGCTGCAAAACCTTTCTTGCATTTGATCTGCCCAAGCATGTTTTACTAGGTTCTTGTACTTTTTTCTTATTTGTAAAAAAGTCCCTAATATCTATAATCACTAAACATGGCCTATATCATAGTTGGGCTACACCAAGTGTTGGGCCCAATCAAGAAAAAGAAAAAAGCCATATTTGACAAGTAGAAAATCTGCTAAAGCCACACTCGTCAGAATATCAATTGTCAAAACCCTCAACCAAGAGCTGCAAGCAAACCAGAGCATAAGTAGTCTTCTTTCGACCTCGATGGTGCTGCTGGAATCTGAAAATGCTGTTTAGTTTTGATTAATGGCGACCGATTGGTGTGGAAATGATGGATATAAAGTAAGGTATGAGCAGGAAGCCAGTACTGGTGGCAACTGGTGCTTAGGGTATAAAGAGGGGGAGTGGCAGAGGGCCCCTGATCTGTGTTAGAGCCATGACAAAAGTGATTGTCGCAACTGTCTCCTACAGTGACGGGTGAATTAAGCGGCATGGGCTGCATTCTATGATTGAATGCCTGCCTTGACTTCACCCCACATTTCTTAAGCATCTGTTTGTTGCCTCTGTTGCTTCCTGCTTTGATTATAACCTCCTTGCTGATCCTTCCACCAATGTTTTTCTCTTGAGCTTTAGTTTTCATCTGAAAAGTGTTATGTGGCATTTTTTAGCAATGGCTATAAAACCTGTGTTGCATTGAGCTTAATTTATTAACCATAACATGTTTCTTATTTCTCTAGGTTATTGAATATCGTGGTGAGCAAGTACAGAGGAGTGTTGCTGACCTAAAAGAGGCAAAGTACCGTTCAGAAGGAAAAGATTGCTATGTAAGTTTACTATCTTTTCTCTGGTCATTGCTAGAGAACATATTGTCTTGATACTTGATAGTCTATTTGTTGTTTATATATATCTATTGTCTTACACTTGTTTCCACAAAAAAGAAAAATCCCGGTGAAGATGGGAAAGGAAAAACGGTGTAAGAAATTCTGATTGGCTTTGTTGGAAAACTATGGGTTTTTGTTGATAAGTAGCAAACCATAGGTTACTTCATTATCTTCCCTATTTTTTCAAATGGCCTGTATTTAATATTGCTCAGCTTGGCTTTTATCCGTTTCCATTTCTGGTACTGGTTCCTTTTTTTTCCCCCTTACTGAAGATGCTGAAATGTTAAAATATTTGATTGCAGTTGTTCAAGATAAGTGAGGACGTAGTAATTGACGCAACAAATAAAGGAAATATTGCACGTATGATCAATCATTCGGTGAGTTAGTTTTTGGGAGAGTAAAATACCAGCTTGAAATGCATCAGTATCACCTTTGTCTTTTATTTTCAACATTACAAGATTACAATTGATCGGCTATTTAAGTGGAAATCCTTTTTCTTTTGTGGTGGGGTTTGTCTTTCTTGTTGATATTGGATGGACTGTGATGTGGATCATCATCGTAAACCATTGTTTCAATTACCATGATTTTGGAGCGCCCTAATCCTTTTTAATCCCTGTGGTGTATAATTTCTTTCATCATTGCTGTAGGGTTATCATATTCCTCGCGGTTCTAGTTTCATTTTTTTTTTCTTTTTGTGCAGTGTATGCCAAATTGCTACGCCAGGATAATGAGTGTGGTCTATAATGAGAGCCGTATAGTTCTCATTGCCAAGACCAATGTTTCCGCCGGTGATGAGCTCACGTATGATCTCTCTCTCTCTCTCTCTCTCTCTCTCTGGGTGCATGTGTATGGCTTGTATGCTAAGTTACTGATGATTCTGAACGTGTTTGATCTGTGTCAGGTACGACTACCCGACGAACTTGAGGAGTTAAAAGTGCCTTGCCTGTGCAAGTCTCCTAATTGTCGGAAATTTATGAATTAGGTTGGACATTGCCTGTATTCTATGTATTTCTCTGCAGGCGTGGCCTATCTTTCTGATCTCCTAACCTGAGAGGTCTCTCAATTCTTTTGCAAAAAACGAGCCTCTAATTTGTTCATTTGTTAACACTTATATAGCATTGTAATTTCAAAGCAGCAATAAAATGTAAATTCATCAACCTTGTTTGTTTCTTTTGATGTGTTCTTTTCTTCCTCGTCTTCTAAACTGTGCCCATTCTTTTCGATATACAATGTCATTTGGTTAGCTGAAGTTATTATATTAAGTTGGAAAATGATGAAGATATTGTATGCGCTACGGGTACTCATACGGCATCGTCAATTATGGAAAAAAAGTAAATGCTAGTAATAATGGGGAGATTAATAGCTTCATTAATCAATTATGAGTTGCTAAACATGATTATTATGAGTTCGAACGTGATTAAAATAAAATTTAATATTTTTACGACGTAAAATGTCTTTTCATCGTACTTTACCACTAGTTGCTTGCGCATCAACTATGATGTAGTTGTGTGAAAAGAAAAAACGAAGAAATTGTCACTCGGTTTTTTTCAGTAGCCCACTGTAGTAATTAAATTTAATTTTCGTCAATAAATTCTAATTTTATATATTATTTGATAACTAGATTTAATATTCTGGGAGTCAAAAAAGCATATATTTAAACAAATATTGGAGTATTGCTAATTGCTATCGACGACGTTAATCGTGTTGCTTTTCCATTGATAATTTTAACGAAATTGCTTGGGTCAAAGCGATTAACGAAATATAAACAAATTTTATTAAGAAATTAAGCCGAAAAGGACGCAGAAACCTGTGAGGGCCCATTTAAGGCCCATGAATTTAAATGCTTGTAAAGTTAGTTTGGTTTATTAAATCTGACAAGTTGCGCGCGCAGTATATAAATATGATCGTGCTGAGCTGAGACGAGAGAGAACGAGAGACTGAGAGGTGAAGTGAATCTAAACTTGAAATTCCTGATCGTTCTCAGAAACACAAACAGAAACGCGAAGAGGACGAAAATGACGAAGCGATTGAGAAGAGACAGAAGCATTTGCAGCTGCAATTCTCCTCGCGTCAGCTATCAATCCTCTCCTCGCTCCTCTTTCAAGTGGTACTCTTTCTTGGGCTAATTGCAGTTTCGATTTGAACGGTCTTCGTTTAATTTTTCAAATCCAACACTAATTCAAGTAGTTTCTTATTTCAAATCTAATGAAATAAATTAGTTGACTCTGAAACTTTGCTGTTGATACTGTGAAGATTGGTTAAGTCGTGCTTGATATCCGGACCGTTTTAAAAATTACTGACCGAAGCATTTAGATTGCTAGAGACACTGAAAATTGAAAATATTCTATAGGATTAGCTTGAACGAAAGTTGTTTCCACTGTTTGGAAGCAGAGAAAAGAAAATTAAATTTGAATTTATATTTTTCCTACATTTTCTTAGCTGCCAAACAGTGATTATAATGTAAGTTCGTTGATATTCGTGATTTGTATTACTGGATCGGAAGGTGCGAAGAGGATATTTGGACAGAGATAGCGAAGTTTCTGGACGGGAAGTTGCTGGTGAATCTGGCAGCAACCTGCCGGTGGTTTCACAGAATCATTATGCAAGACAGCATATGGAGAACTGCGTGCTTGCGTGATCTCCAGGTCCAGAATCCAGGCCACGTGGCGTTCGATTGGATCAAGCTCTACGCATCTGTAGCTGGTATTAATTACTGATTGTACCTTATTTGCAATTTACGGTAATCGTTACATACTATATATGTTTTGGTTCATGATGGACTGGTTTCGCAGATGGGAGTCACTCTTACATGTTCCGTGACAAGGACAAGCATATCGGTGCGTTTCTCCTGCTCGTGCCAAGTCTTTGTCGTTGGTGTTTTTTGACAAGCGAGAATTGAGATAGTAGTTTTTAACCGGATCTGATTTTGCACTTGCTCTAAACCAACGATAAGATTATAAAATGAATACTTTTCTGTCAAACTAAACAATCCATGCATGTATATCCGAGAGTTGTATTGACAAGTATACTGAAATTGAACCTCATAAGGGAATTAACAGATATTCACTTTGCTTTACTCTGTTTTTTGTTGTGGGATGATCAGATTGGATGCGAATCGGTGCATTTTCCTTCGACTCACAAACAGCACTCCTGACTGAGAAACCCAGCTTGCCATTGAAAATCCGAAGCCCAACGACTGCAATGAGGACACTGGAAACCTCAGGGGCTTGTGTGCTGAGTAACATCAAGAAAGGAATATGGATAGCAGGTAATTTAATTTGATTCAACAACTCTAGAATGTTACTTCTTTGGGAAAGATGAGGAATATGTTATCATGACGACTTTATTAATTTACTGGCATAATGTTGCTGATTTTTTCAGATCTGCAACTTGTTAGATGCCCAGTTTGTGAACTTGATACATGTGATGGTGAGCGCCAAATTACTTCACTTGTGATATTAGTTTATGAATCATTTGCAAAATGCATAATTATATGATTTAGGATACTCTTTTTAAATGATGAAAAATCTGTATAGGAGTTCCCAAGCAATCTGCAATTGCAAGACAAGCGAATGTAATCAGTCATCTGATTGCCAATGAAATTCCGACAAAGCGCCATTTATTTTTCCTTGTTGGGTAAATTTGAAAGATGGGATTGGGACCTCTCAACCCTCGAGCTGAATTCTCCTTGGGATGTTTAATCTGATGTCTTTTTTCATACAACGAACTCGGTTGTCTGTGTTTCTCCCTTTTCATGTTCCCTTACCATAAGGAAGACGATCTTTCGTTGATTAATAGACGATCAGTTATCCGTTTGGGACGACAGGTCGTTTACCTACGTAAATGGACAACTTACAGATACCTTCTCAGTTGCACTGATACTCTTAGGTCTCTTTTATGCAGGAACTATGCAAACATTAGATGCAAGACACATAGAGCTTTTTCTGAGTGAAGGTTACAAGAATGGGAGCTGGAACTATGAGCTGATTGGGTCCTACAGAGCGGAGAAGCCTAAAGATGCAGCATCTGGGGCCATCTTTGATCTCAAACACATCAAGGACCGTGCAACTTCTGGTAATGATCAACAACTAACATTTGTTTCATAAAGAAAACAACTAACCTTTCAACTGGCAACTGTATCTCAATAAAACCTAGTTAATTTCAGATAACAAATATGTCTATGCGAGTTAAGGTTATTTTACCAATATTCTCCCATGATCCAAGATTTAAGTGTACAGCATAGTGAGCATTGAAAGGGCAATTGGATTTCTTTGCAGCAGCCATTTCCTTTCCAATAAGAATTTCCTCAAATTATAACCTAAAACTGTCAATGACATCTAGTTTTCCTTATTCTACTTCCCGTTTTCAAGCAAAGCTGACTGTTAATTTGATGCTATATGATAAAATGACAGGCGTCTTTGACCTCAAGTTCTGGACAGGAAAACCTGATGATTTTCAGCCGAAGGCTATGATCACCTTCCATTCGGTTGCAATCAATACCAACCTACAAGAAAATCAAGGTGAAAACTCTTACTCCACAATTCTTACCTCTTCTAAATCCTGTAGTACATGATTTTTTTCATTGTATTCCAAATCATCAATTTGGGTGCTTGTGTGTGCTTGTTTCCCAGTTCATAAATCTTCATCAAACTCATTTGCAAATGAACTTGTGTTTTTTTCTCTTTCTCTCTCACTCTCTTTGCCCCTTATCTGGGAAGCAGGGCTTCTTACAAAGTTCTACGCTATGAAAGCTGGCTGTGATGGGGAAATTGTTTCAATTAGAATCTCGCAGCAGCTCCTGTAATTGAATTCAGGACTTACTTCTTCCGCCCCCAAGGGACATACATGATTTCCGATTCTGATTCAAGAAGTCTCCTCACCAAAACAAAAGTAAAAAGAACAAAAAAAAAAGGTTAAAAAAGAAAACAGAAGAACAGATTCGATTTACCAGGTCAGGTTCTTTATTCTTTGTCATTTCTATGTTAGCATGACATAACTAGGCAATTGACTTTTTCTAGCATACTCCACTTATTCCTCCCAAGCAGTGAGGTTCTGCTATAAAAAAAATCTCACAAAAAATGTATTATAATGAAATATAGTTACAAGTACTATCATCACACATATACCGCTTCGCTGTTAGATGCATACTGCAGACGAATATTCATTTCAATGTGTACTTCTATATTCTGATCATTAAATAGAGATGAAAAATTGCGGAAAGTGTACAATTTTAGCATTTCTATTCTGTGTTGTACTTGCAGTCAGTCTAATCTTTGCCGGACTTTCTATGCTAGGTAAATGTTTATACTGTGACTATGAATCTTATGTTTCTACTTGTCAACTATCTTCGTTGAGGAGAAAGGATAAGTATATTTATGTTCATGCTGTTACAAGGCTTATATATGCTATCCAAACCTTGAAGTGTTGACTAGGAAAATTCAGTATTTTACGAGATAGCTGTCTTACAAGCCAGAGTGCTTGATTATGTGAGGTTTGACTTTAAGAATTGTTAAATATTCTAATGATGTATCAAAATAAAGAATGATTATGGACTATAAAATAGCCTCCCCTCTCTTCTACAATTGCTTTAACCATTATGGGCACCCGAGAACTCTTCTCTTCCTCTCTTCTCTTTCTTCTCCTCTTTCGTGTAACCTATGCAGCAGAAAGTTGCCAGATCTTGAGCTGCAGTCGGGACGAAATAGCTGTTCGCTTTCCCTTCAGACTAGAAGGCTTGCAGCCACAAAACTGTGGTTACCCTGATTTCAACCTTAGCTGCAACAGTAAGAGTAAGACAGTTCTGAGACTTCCTTTTTCCCGAGACTTCCTCGTGCGCAACGTCAATTATCAGACGCAAGAGATACAGCTTTATGACTCGAATAATTGTATGCCAAAGCGGCTTCTCCACTTCAATCTGTCAGGTTCTCCATTTCTTGCTACTTTTTACCAGAACTTCACATTTCTAAGCTGTCCAACTCAATATGTGAAACCTCCTTTCGTCACCATCGATTGTCTTAGCAATTCCACAATCTCAGTTTTAGCTACCACTTCCATGAGCCTTGTTAAGTCAATGTTTGGCGTGTGCGAAATTATCGCAACACGACCAGTTCCAGTTGCCTGGACATTCCGATATGATGGTTTCACAGCTGCACTTAATGACGATATTCTGTTGACATGGTTTTCTCCTGATTGTTCTGAGTGTGAGATTGAAGGCGGTCTTTGTGGATTCAAGGGTAATTCTAGCAGAGAAGTTGGTTGTTTGCATAATTCAGGTAGACCACTCTTAACTTCATTTCTTATGCTTAACCACAAGGACAACCTTTTTTCCCTTAAGAATAAAGAAAACACTTTACCAACCATCATGAAAATATAATCTTAATATGAAGTTGAAGACATTGTTAGACACTAGAAGCCGGCTGTCTGACAGAGTCAAAACAAGGCCCCCCTGGTAATTGATGACAAATATAGACTAGGAAAAGTTGGGCTCAGTAATGCAATTATGTTCACATGACATAAGAATCTTGTAAGAGGGGTTGCTTAATTGACTGAACTAGAAAAATAATTATATAGATTGTTCTAAAGCCACAATTTGTTTAAGAATGTCAACTAATAAGAGAGGTGGCAATATAACAAATCCTTCAACCATATAATAATGATAGAATATTCACATTAGCCGTCATCATGTTGTTATAATCTAAGCATTAGTCAAATTCAAGGAGGCATCTCATCAGTTCTAATTGCAGGCAAGAAAGAGTAATCTGATTCACCAATTTCAGTAGCCATATTTGTCAATTTGTTGATTCTAACTTCTGAATATCTCGGTCAAAGACTTAACTTCCGATTTCAGGTAAAACAAGTGACGGTCTCCGAATTTTCAAGGTCATTTGCTTGTCAATTGCTGCACCCGCCATGTTATGCGCTGCTGGGATCGGCTGTTTTGCATTTGCAACTGACAGAGCACGACGGAATGCAGCCGATAACATCCCACAGTTCAACACAGCAACAGCAGTAGCACCACAGCCTGTGGCTCCGGTGATGGGTCTGGATGATTCCACCATTGAATCCTACGAAAAGCTAGTCCTTGGCGAAAGCAAGCGGTTACCTAGACCTGATGACAGCACTTGCCCTATCTGCTTGTCAGAATACAAGAGCAAGGATTCTGTCAGATGCATACCAGAATGCAAACATTGCTTCCATTCAGATTGTATCGACGAGTGGCTCCGGATGAAGGGCATTTGTCCAGTTTGCCGGAATTCACCATCACCTGCTCATGCTAGTGCCTAGGACATAATGTTTTTTGACACTTTCTCAGCTGTAAATTTTCCGGTTTTCTCACTACCCTTTTATATCATAATCCCTCTCCTCAAATAGCATTACTTATCTGTTCAAATAATACAAAAAAAAAAGTAGTAGAATTTACAGTTCTTTGGTTTTCAGATAGAGGATATTATTTGCATTGTATCATGATGGCATATTCCAGGTTGCAAGCACCCTTGAACGATAATGTTCGTTTACAAACAGGTACCTCAAAAGAATTAAAACCAAGGATAACACACCATATATAATCACACAATCATTTCTGTGAACCGTCAGCAGATGAAAAAGTACCACGCAGGTTCCAATGTAAAAGATTAATGACGAGGAACACATTATTTCCTACATTGTTGCTTCAAGAACAGCTTGCCGTTTACAAGTGAGTTGACAACTATTAAGGAATGTAAGATGGCATCAAGTCCAAAACTGTACATTTGACAACAAAGCTAGCGACAATGTTCTCAAGTGAGATAAATCATACTACGTACTCATTTCTTAGCAAACAGTTTTTTCGGCAGCTTCTCCAGAGGAGTAGATTTTAGCAGAAATAGTCGAGCAGCTCGCTCTTGCAAAGAACCTCCACATTTAAGTCCACGATTCTGCAATTCTATCTTCAATCTTTCCAGGCCAAGAACCTAAAAGAAAAAATAA
>CAODLS011268038.1:0-15767 GCA_948243855.1 Flueggea neowawraea | reverse complement strand
CCGTTATGGACTTGGATTTGAATTAAGTTGTATTGGAATTGAATTGAAATTATTCCAAGACTTTGGTGGCCTTGTAATCATTCACTAGCCTTGTTCACCAAACCTTGTAGATGATGGACCATTGCTTGTTGAAATTTCTTTAATCGAGATCTTGTTATGGGTCTTGGAGGCATGCTAACTGAATTAGAACCACGCTGGTCTTGAAGTTTTGGCCGAGAATCCTCTTTGATATGCCCATGCGGAAAATCGTCTGGAAGCTCTTCGACATGACCATGTGGACTTTGGACGACAGGGTGCTCCATAACAAACTCTAAACAGTTCTTACCCATTTTCTTACCTATTGAAACCACCATAGCCTGCAAATCCAACATCTGCTACTTCATGGATGAGTTGTCACTCTTAAGTTGATCCATCCTAACTTACATTCTCGTCTTGGTCATCAGTAGCCTCAGCTATCAAAACTGATCTTATACCAATTTGATAAGAACAGAACAAAAGTCGCTGAAAGAAGATAACAAAAGAGCAACAAAAAGGGTGGCGAGGAAGAAGAGTGTGGTGTGCGTTGATTGAAAGAGCTAAGAACAATTATATCAGTAGATGACATTTGGTGGCTTTTGAGAGTCCACTTTCTTTCCCTTAACAAATTGTCTACTATATATCACAATACTAGAATGAGCTTAACAGAACATTCTCTCTCACGCTTTTATTTTGTTGATGCAAAAGAAATTCTACTATGTCAGCACTATAGATGCTCACACATTCCTCACACTAACAAACAAAGGACTTAATATATAGTAACAAAAAATAAATGAATCAGTAGCTGCGCTAACATTCTTGGACTTCTTCAGCATATTTTTCTTGTAAACAAATCATATCGGAGGCTCGGGGCCATATCAGTGGACCATTTCTAATTTTTATAGATTAAAAAGTTTCTCTTTCTAGGTGCAATTGTTTCGTTGATTTAGTATGTCAATCTTAAATGAAGTCTGTTACGCAGCAAGAATGTACGTATAGTTGTAATTGGCAGTTGAACAGTTGAACTCTAAATGTTCATTTTATATGACATAGTTGAGGAACGTTAATGTACCGAGTCTCCTTGCATATGCAAGTTGTTAAGATCTTTGCTGATATTGTCTGCTCATGCTTCACTTATCCATTAATGTTGATGATTTATTACAAACTTTTGTTTCGGCTCTTTTCTTTAAAATACTTAATCTTGAATGTTCTTGAGCTTAAAAGTCTCCGATGTCTAGAAGGTATTGAAATATTCAACCTGATAGTTATGTTTGAAGGTGGTGATTGAATAAACGTATACAATTCGAAAAACATTTATCAATCTGAGAAGGTAACCTGACATTCAAGCAAACAGGAGCCATAGAAAACCTCAACTCTCGGAAATAAATGTATGATTTTACGTTTTAACTTTCATGATTTTTTTTGGGCAGAATTGCGATTGTGTTTGCTATTCCATCCAAGCGTACAGATTATGAAAAATAATGGCGGAAGTAATTGTCTAATCATTTAATTAGTATCATATCATCTACTTCTCTTCAAGTCCTCTTCAAACTTACAAGGGATGATTAAATACAACACCAGTTTAACGCCTACCGTATTTCACACACCTGATTTCAATGTATTTGTAATAATTATGTTCCTTATATAAAATATATGTGTTTACACTTGATGAGACATGGGTAAAAAAAAGGGGACAGTTACAGAAAAATTCTAAAAAATAATTTAAAATTTTAAAATACAAGGGCATTCAAAATGTCTAAACAAATGGTCACCCTTTTAATACAATTTCAAAAATGCATAATTTTGACTTTTTGACCATCTTTTGACCATGAGTCAGAAGTTTGACCACGTGCTGACCACGTGTTTGACCACACACCGGAAAATTTGACCACACGACAAAATGAGTACAAAACGAGTCTGTTCTCATTTTTTTAGATATGAAAGTGAGTACAAAACGAGAACAAACTGTTCTCATTATTGCAGATACAAAAAATGAGTACAAAATGAGATCAAATCGAGTAAAAAACGAATACAAAACAAGAACAAAATGAGTACAAAACATGAACAAATCAAGTACAATGAATGAATGCATACAAAAATGAGTACTCACTAATCACTTTGACCACTAAAAAATAAGAGGAAAAACACACTTTTATCGGGAAAAAAATTAAAAAACACAAAAATATAGAACCAATCATAATATATACAAAAATCCAGACACAGAATTAAAATTTCAAAAATACAAAAAAAATGCAGAAATGAGTACAAAATGTCTTACTTGTGAACAAACAAAAATGAGTACAAAACGTCTTACTTTTGAACAAACGAAAATGAGTACAAAATGTCTCACTTTTGAACAAACGAAAATGAGTGAAACGAGACCAACCTGGTCTCAGTTATGCACATACAAAAATTAGTAAAAAAATTGCAGATCTTCTTATATCTTTCCCATCCATAGTGGATAGAAACCCTAGCTGCCACCCTTAATTAGACCATGCTTCCTCGTTGCTCTTGGACTCTCTCTTCTCTTGTTTAACTCGCAGTCTCTCTATTCATTCGTTGTTGGATATTTAATAAGGAGAAAGAAAATAGAGATGGAGGAGAGGGAACTCAAGAGGAGAGAAGGTGGAGTAGATGGAAACTTGAGAGGGAAGAGGAAGAAAAAACAAGAATGCAAGGCGGACAAAGAAGTTAGAGAGGAAGGAGGAAGAAGGAAGAGGAGGAAAAGGCCAAAGAAGGAAGTGGAAGGAGAAGACGTAAGGGAGGAAAGTGAGGATGTGGGGAAAGATGAAAATGAGACCAAACTATCTTAATTTGGAAACTGTCTTAATTTTTGAAATTTTAATTCCTTTTTTTTTATTTTAAAATTTAAATGCTTGGCCGAATATTAAAGAAAGTATAATTGAAAATGAACATGTAGTATACTTTTCTAAAAAATAAGTACCAAACGATTACATCACCAACAAATGCTTATTAAAAGTGAGTACAAAATGATTACATATCACAAATATTTTTAAATGTATTTGGTCAATTGAACAATATAAGTCATGTTCAGGAAACAAATCCCATACAATATGTTTTGTCTGAGCACTTACACTAAATGTGCAGTCCATCTCTTCTTCAATTTCCTCCTTCAGGTGTGTTCCTCGATAATTCCCATTAATAATAACAAGAGCCTTGGACAAAGACTGAGGAATTGAAGCTAAATCGTAGCACTAAAGAAGGTATTTAGTTAACATTTTCTTTAATGTTGTTCTTAATGATGCATTTGAAAAATTGGCACCAGGATCTAATAGACGCTGCAATGTTTTCAGCTCCTTCATTTTGACTTTACTACTTTCACCAACCAACAAAATAGCCTTTGCATTGACTCAACTTCTGGAGAAAATTGATAAAATTCAGTCACAGAGGAACCACTCCATCTCTGTTTCAGTTTTAGTGATAACCCAGTTGTTTTGTGGTTTTGTAGTTGCTTTTTAAAGTGAACTCTTGAATCCTGAAAAAAAAAAGAAACATTTATTTTATGCTCTCTGTTCTTTTTATGATCAAAACCCTCAAATCAAAACCCACAGATCCACCGATTGTGCCTTCTCTCTCTCCGAACTTGTATTTTGTGACGAAGATGAGGGTGGCTAAGTCTCAGGTCTGGCAACCTTGCAAGAAGAAGCACACTTAACTTTCGATCAGTCACTAGTGGACACAATCATTATTTTCAAAAAGTTAGGTTCAAAGAAATAATGACGTCTAGAGGAGGAAGGTACAAGCTAGGAAGTGAGTGGGAGGAGAGAAGAGGGAGAGGAGGACAGGCGAAGAGGAGGTGAGGGAGGACAAAGAAAGTGCGTGAGAGAACCGTTTATATATTTAGACATTTAAGAAATTTGAATCTCAGTTTTAGAATTTTAGAAAATTTAATACACCAAAAGACACTAAAAAAATATAATTGTAAAAATGGACTCACAAAATAATTACCTCTAAAAAAACCCATTTAATATATTTAATCTCAAGTTGTAACAAAAATTTTACAATCGTTATCAATGAAGAGCGTTACAAGACATTAACACCTACTCATTAATCGTCACTCTATAAATAAACACGGGGACAACTTGTCCAGGTATGTTTTACTACTAATTTGTCTATTATAATTTATTTTGAATTCTAAAATAAGCATTCTGTTTTGAAATAAGTATTTTTTTTTTGGGAAAAGACATTTTTTATATGTATCTGTCTGTTTTGCATGTCTGATTATAGAAATATTATGGCTTGAGACAACTACGTTACGGGGATAAATGCAGTCTTTGGTATACCACTGTGAAGGCCCAGTTACTAGGGTAGGTGGTGACTGTATACCTAGCGCAAGCACATGCAAGTTATCTTCAGGTGGCAAGAGTCCACCTCTGAATGTATATATTTAGATGAAACCTGAATGTATACTATTTACCCTGAATGTGTATGTTTTGACAAATGTGTTCTAAAATTTATTATAGATTTGATTTTCTAATTATTTTATTCTTTTTCGTTTGATTCTGTTTTTGTCAAGTTTTAAATGTTTTATTCTTAGTAAATATTTTATCTGATTTATATATTTAATTTGTTTGACTGTCTGTTGTCTGCTTTGTGCGAATGATTTCAAAATGAATTTTATCTGTATATTTATATGAGTATATACTAATAGTATACATTTGTATACGTGCATGCGGTATTTTCCTGAAACGTTTTCAAAAGGGTCTTGTGAGTCGAGGTGACGATCTGGAGTGTTATCCCTCACTGAGTTTACTCACCCCATTCCCTTAATATTTTTAAGTTTATTTTTTATGCTTAGCGATCATCTAATCTTCTAAACTCAGTGAGGATTGTCTGTTCAGCAATGAGTGCTCTATTGTTTGGGCCTAGTTTGTATGGTTATGTTAATTGCTCCATACCGGATTATCTGTGGGATTTATGTTTAAGTATATGCTATTACTTTGTTTAAACCGATTTTATTTAATAACATTATTTTGTATTTTGATATTACAATTATTTATTTTTAATATAGAAATTCAGATTTCTATTTTGTTATTTGAATTAAATGGTTTTTGGGCATAAGTTCTGGTTATCTAAGGCTTGTATGAGATGGGTCGGACTCTCTTAAACGGTTTTCCTCGTACGTTGGTCATGGTCCATTTTGGTTGTGACAAGTAAATAAGCAAAAATGGAGAAATTAAAATAGATAAGGAATGGAAAATTTTTCTTTGACCAAATCTTGGAATGGAGTGGCAAAGGCAATAATGAGTAAATCAAGATGAATCAAATTAGAAGTCGAATCAATTAAAAAAGGAAGGAAGAATAAGAAAAAAAATTGAATTGAAATTAGAAGGGAGCCAAAATAGGAAGAAGGTGCCTAGAAGAGATGGTCAAGAGTCAAAATGAGGTAGGCAGTCAGTCAACTCAATAATAATTCGCCAAATATTAGGTTTAGTCTGCAGGTTCTTGTGTAATTATAAGGTCACTCCCCCTTTTAGAAAGGTAATTCCGAATAGTCCTAACTCCTCTTACTTTGTGGCCACTAGAAAGTATACAATATGTTTCGCTCGTGTTTGTAAATAATATCTCACACCAACCCAATAAGCAAAAAGGCAATTCAAAACTTAGTTGGTATAAGAAAATGTAGAGCAATAGGAGAGAGAAATTCAAGAATCAAAGAAGTAAAGCTTGGGCACTCTCTCAATAAAATTTGTACCTTCTCTCTTACTGGAGACCTCTATTTACAGGCAAACTCCCAAATATAGCCGTTGCAAATCCCAAAGTAGATGTTATGAGCGAAGAGCAATATTCTGATTTTAATTGGCGTCATCATCACCAACGTGCATTATTGAGTTCAACGTGCATTCTTCAGATAAACCATTAGATATCAGTGTGCGCTTTGGACCTTCTGCGCACATTGCCTAAGTTCCATTATTTACTGCTTGGATAAAAAAACTTTCATCAGTGTGCTTAGACAAGCATTCACGTGCGTTGATACACTCTTCAATGTGCCTTGCTGAATGATCTGTGTGTGTTGTTGACCTCAAGGATCACACCTTTCAGTTTGACATCAACTCGTACGAAGGAATATTCAAATTTAAATTCCCGAGGAGCATGTAACTAATTTGTCAGTATCTGAGTCACTCCACGACTATGTGCATTGTCACTTGAAATTAAAAATGATACATTTTCTCCATAGCATGCTTTCATGTCTTAATCAATGTTCCATCAATCACGAGAATCTTGTTGTATGCTTGATATCTATGAGTATTCACAAGAGTTAATTATCTTGTATGTCCCAATTAAACCATACAATTTGGAAAATAGAAATATGCGTTTTAAAATTTCTACAATGGAAGAAAGAAACTTTTCTACCTCACGAATGCCACTTTTTTAATCTAACTATTCAAAATGTCATTTTTGTTTAGTATTTAACGGAAATTCTCGTGATATTTTTTCTCTCTCTTCTTATTTACTGTCTCTTTTCTCTCTTCCTCTTCTCTCTACTCTCTTTTATTTTCCTCCACCGTTTTCCTCTGTCAATTGCGATCTAAAAGTCAGTTCCTTCTCCACCGCCCTTTGCTATTTGTCTCTCACAGTATCTCTTTCTCTCTCCTTTCTCCGTTATCTGGTTTCTCTGTTCTAGATCTTATCGAACCACTATCTTCCTCGTCTTACTCAGTGCACAACGTCACACTTCTTCCTTTGCATTGAACGTTAATCTCGTGCACCTGCTATCCTCTTTTGCTTCAAGGTTGTGTTGGCTTTTTTTAGAAAGAGAGAAACAAAGACTTGGAGAGAGAGAGATAGACAGCGAGAGAGTCACGACCATGTCTGCTATTTTCCTCAAAATGTCGCTGTTCATTGTTGCTTTGTGTTGGAAAAAAAGGTGTTAATATTTGAGCAAGTTTTATTTTATTTTACTAAAATGCCCTTAGTTTGAACATTTTTCAACAAAAATGCTTGAGATCTAATTAATTATTATTAAACAAAATATAAGTGAACAAAATATAATTAAATTTTGTATATTAACATATGGAGACCTATGGAGACCTCCAATGGAGACTCTAAAGACCCATAAAGACCTCCAGTGGAGACTCTAGAGACCCATGGATACCTCTAGTGGAGATTCTTGGAGACCATTAGAGACATCCAGTGGAGACCTTGGAAACCATTGGATACTTATAGTGGAGACCCCTGAATACCTATGGAGACCTCCAGTGGAGACCATTGGAGACCTCCAGTGGAGACCCATCGAGACCTCTAATGGAGACCCTTGGAGACCTCTTCTGCTTGAATTGATTTTCTCGCAAAAAATCAATTCCTCACAAAAATATCGAGATTATGAAAATCTGGCATTTTTTAAGTTTGGCTATCCGCGCGTTTCCATGATTGAAAATCTATTTGGAAGCTTCTATTTTTGAATTTTTATATTTTTAATTAAAATAAATGTGTGATTTTTCCTATGCGCAATATGCTTTCTTAAACATTAGTATGTGTAGATGAATTAATGTGATAGACTAGCCAAGACTTAGATACATTCTCAATCTCAATTACATGGGTTTCCCACTCTTCTAAGTGCTTAGACGTTTTCCAAAAAATAATCAAGTTAGCAGGTCCGCTCGTTCTTCATGTATCAACATGATGAAATAATGTTGACATAAGTTCCAGAATTACAGGATAAGATCCAACGTGCATTGTATATCCATTAGCGGGCATAGATACAATTTTTTCGCAGGCATCGTGACAAGAGTTGGAACACCGTGTGCTGATATTGAATATATGTTCGTAATTGCATTATCAATGTGCGTAGAGGCAATTTCAATGTGCTTTGCTTAACTTTCTAGTTATTTTGTAAATCATCAAAACTTAAAAGAGTGGGAGAAATTGATGAGTATATCTTAAAGGTGCAATCTATTGAGAATTGAGAATTCATTGAGTGCATTGTGCATATTCTGGAGCTAGAGGAGTGGACGTAGGTCAAGAAGGACCGAACCACTTTAAATCGATCATCTATTCCCTTAATCTCTCTTATTTACTTACCTTGCATTGTATTTGATTTACATTATTGTGTATGGATTGGATCTTTAGAGCTTTCGTATTTACACTTTGATTTAAGTTTGAAAGAAAAAATTTGTTATTAGTTTTAGTTTGCAAAAGATTTTCAACTAAGTTTTTAATTTGCTAAAAATTCAATTCACCCCCCTTTTGGATTGCCATTTCTTTTTGGGACCAGGACTTTCACAATCTTGGATTTTTGCAATGCACGTTATGGTATATCTTTAAGTGTGCAAAACATTATGGCAACGCACATAGCATATTATTAAAGCACGTAGAGGAAAATTTATGAGGAACAAAAGGAATGAAGTTTTAGAGTGAGTCACGTAACATTTCCTCAATGCACGTAGAACTCTGATGAAATATAGGACTATGCACGTAAAGGGTCTCTTACGCAAGTATAAGGTGTGACGTCATTTAAAAATCATATTTTTTTCATTTACTCACAACGGCTACTATTCATAGAATGTCTATAAATAGACATCTACAGACCTAGAGAAGGTAAGAACATTATTAGGAGTGTGCCCAAGCTTTGCTATTTTGATTCTTCACTTTCTCTCTCTACTTGTTCTTGAACCTTTGCATACCAACTAAGTTTTGTCTTGCAATTTTAATTGTTTGGGTTGGTGTGTGATATTCTTTCGCGTCAGGAATCCACTTGTAATCAAGTTTTAGTGTTAAGCTTGAAGGGTAGTATAGGTTTTCTTGCTTGTGCCTTGTAAAAGCAAATGTTGCTTAGGTTTTCTTGTTTAGGCCTGCAAAAAACAAGGTGTAAAGATTACTTGTGAACCTGAAAAAACAAATGGTGTAAAAGCTTCCCTCCCCACGCTAAGTGAGGAGATTTTTTAGTGGATTCAAAGCTCTCGGGCTAAGGCTTGAGGACGTAGGTCAAAGAGGACCAAACCACTATAAATTTCGGGCTTTGTTTTCCCAACACATCATCTCTTTAATTTGTTATTACATCGGTTGTGTTTTGGATTGAGCTACAGTTTTGATTTGAGAAATATTCAAAAAGAGTTTACAAAGGTTTGAAATTTTTAGTTACAATCCAGTTCACCTCCCCTCTTAGATTGCCATATTGGGCTTACATCTTTCAACTGAGCCTTCAATTTCTTTGGGCCAACACTGTACTATACATCCATCATGAATCAACCTCTCATTCAAGTGGGAATCCCAACAATTCCTTAGAAACTTAATAGGAAATTATCGCCTCGCTAACATGTCTCCTAAATTCATTTTCGAGCCTTGAGACTCAGTTGGCATAAAGCCAAAATATGATTCACCAACACAACGGGTCATTCTTTTTGCCTTAACTACTGACACACTTATCGTGATAACAAAATTTGCTCTAACCTAGTGGTCGAAAGCACATCCGCTTCACAAAGCGATTCAATGTTACATACCTAATCGAGAGCCAAACCATAATAAGGATATCATCAAACTCTTCCAAATTTTAACATTGCAAATCAACTACCAATTCATACCCAATAATGACTATACTTGTAATACCCCGTCTGTTTCTAACATATCTTCTGTAGTATTCTGACCAGTTTCGATTTGTTCCGTTCAATTTTGATCATAGCAATTGATGCTTGAAGATCTTGAAGATGTCAATTTGTCAAAAAATTTGGCGTTTAGTTGATCTCGGTTTGATCTTGAACAAATGGAGTGTTGAGTAGATGATTAATGGTTTTGAAAGGTAGTTACTCGAGTAAGCAGAGTGTGTTACTCGAGTAAGATGAGCTATGGATTATTCGAGTAAGCAAGTTTGTTACTTGAGTAAGCCGACTCTATAGATAAATTTTTGGGAAAGTCTTACTCGAGTAAGAAGTCCTCTTACTTTAGTAAGCGAGGCAACTGAGTGGGTGTCGTTTTGGGCAGGGGTTCAATATATACCCCTACCGACTCTCTCGGCTCTCTCACCTTAGTTTCATCTCTCTCTCCTCCAAATCCATCCATAACGTATTCCTGTTACTTCCATTTCATTCCTAGAGGTAAGATTACATCTCTAATTTCTTCATTTCTTCCATTTCATGCTTTAAATTCGGATTTGTGGGTTTAGGCCAAATTTGAATGTTTGGTTTGGATCTGTTTGATTCCGACCAAATGGGAGTTGTAGGTTATTAGATTATGATTGTTTGAAGTTAGACAAACACAGATCGAGCTTTGGTTTGAAAGATTTGGAGGATTTGACTTACTTTTGTGTGGGTTAGGGTTTTGGCCGAAAATGTGAGGATTGAAGTTGATTTTGAGTTTGTTTGTTGTTGTTTGTTGAAATGAATGTTGGATTAATGCTTTTAAGGTTGATTAAAGTCAATGTGAGTGATTGGTGTCAATTTTTATCGGTTAAATTAGCGTTGGTCGAAATCTAGAAATTCTGGGAATGGAACTTACTCGAGTAAGCGCCTGGCTAACTCGAGTAAGCTATTTTAGGCTGTTACTCGAGTAAGCCTATAGTCTACTCGAGTGAGCCATGGTCTTGGAGACCAAAGAAGTAATTTTTTTGCATTTTGGAAAATTCTGAGAATTAGGGGATTAATTTGGGGATTTTGACTACTTAGAGGATTAGTAGGTGAATTGAGAATATTTGAGGACCATTTTGTAATTTTCCAATTCTCGAGGACTAAAACTTAATTTTACAGAGCTCGGGGACCAAACTGCAATTTTATGAGATGTTTGATTTTCTAGGCGAGATTGTTGGTCATTCATTTGCATTAGGATTTTTATTCGTCGTGGGTTGGGATGAACATCTGCATTGCATGCATATTCTATATTGCCACAGTACAATATTTGACCATGTTGTAATAAACTTTGTATTCAGCTTGGTTGAATTTCTGAGGTGGTCTGCTATTGCTCGGTGGCCAGCGATTAAATTATTTATTTGGCGTCCAGGTGAGTGGATGACAGCTTTAGACACATACGTTGTATCTCATAAATTATATGTTTTTGATGTGTCTAGACTTGATATGTAATCTGAAATAATTAAAGGATAGAAAATCCTAAAATGGGATCTATGTGAAAACCCACTTTGTGGAAATGAGATTTCCTCTAAGAATTTTGACGGTTTCTGAAAATAAATGTTATGTTTTAATATTTATTGTAATTTTTGGAATAAATATTATGTTATGGATTTCAAGCTATACTTTGTAGAAAATGTTCTTTCTGGATTTAAAAATATTTTTTAAAAAAATGTTTTGTTCTGAAATAAGTGAAGTTTATCTACTTCGTATCTATTTCTGAGATTTAAAAGTATTTTGGATACATACTTGTCTAAGCGTTTGGTATATTTTGGTGAATACATGGCCTGTTCTATATGCTGCTTGTTTGAATATTTTTAAATAAATATTTCAATATGTTTTTCAGTAAAATTTTTTGTTTTAGGACACCCAACTATGGGGTAGCATAGCTTTGATACACCGATGTTGTATCATCTGCATGAGTAGCTACACTATGTGTCTAAGTGGCCTATATTTGCCTTAGTGGCTATACTATGGTGCCTAAGTGGCTAATCATTGCCTAAGTGGCTATCATCAAGTCGGGATGACTCCTTCTGCTAGTTTCAAGTCCCGTTAAACTTTTGGTATTTATCTCTGAAAACATTTTGGAAAATAATGTGAATTTCAGTAAATATTTTGAAAAGAATATTTGGCTATTTTCGAGTCTGGATGACTCTGCTTACAAGTTTCTGATTCTATAAAAATACTTTGCTATTACTCTTTGAAATATTTTGGGAAAAATATTATTCTCTGAAAGTTTTTTGGAAAATAAATGAGATTTTTAGAAAATATTGAAATGAAGTATTTTGGCTACTTTCGATTTTAGAAATTAAATATTTGTATTTAATTTATTTATTTAGTCAATTTGGGTGACTGATTGTTGTTTTCCTTGTTTGCGAAGGATTTTGAAATTAATTTTGGAGAAACTATTATTCAGTATATAGAAATAATACTTGTGCTTTGGCTTACTGTGATGCTAAAGGAATTCCACCTATCCTTGTGCCCCCACCACTCAGAGTTCTGCTTTGAAACCCAGGGTGTACGCTCTACTGTACCACACTCACATTTTGACTATTTCCATATTGACTTTGTTGCCCTGAGGAGAAATTGTGCCTCTGCTCAGGTTGACTGCCTTTACCTTGACTTTGATGGACACTCACTGTTACTTTGGTTCTACTCTTTTTAAGAATTTCCTCTAAGTGTCTCTCATCGACATATTCCATGACCATTGCAGCCTCAACAATCTGTCTCACTGTTCTCAACCCAAGGGTTGCTACCACTCTGGCATACCCTGGTAATAGACCCTTCTGAAACTTCCTCGCCAATGTCGCCTTAGTACGACACTCCTCTAGTGCTTATCTATTAAGTTCTCTAAACCTCTTCTCACAATCAGTTACAATCATCTCCTGCTCCTGATCAAATTCATTAAACTCATATGCTTTATTATCCCTAACACCCGGAGGAAGGATGGATAGTGTAAGTGCCTTCTTAAACTCTGCCCAAGAGATGTCCTTCTGCCTCTCAAAACCCTACCACTATAATGTTGCACGACCTTCTAGAAGAAATGCTGCAAATTTGGCCCGTTCATCGGTGTAGTTCAGAGCACTAAAACAACGCCGTAGTGCAATGATAAAATTCTATTGGTCCTCTCCCATCTTGTCCTTAGATATCGGTGGCTCGAGCTTCAGAAATCTTATAAGACGGGTACTAGCATCGATCTCTAGTTCAACAAGTAAAACTATCAGAGCGGCTATTGTTGGCCGATCTCTGGCTGCCTGACCAGGAAGAAATCACTCAAAATGATCAACGAACCGAGCAAGACGCTCAAAAACGTTTGGTTAAGCCATAGGTGCTGGCTGAGGTACCGAAGCTGTAACCTCCAGCATACTATGCAAATCATGTTGATCTGCTATCAACTAACTAGCGGCTTCAGTGGATCGACACCCAATGGCCTTTCTAACTCTTCTGTGACATCGAAGCATCTCTACAGACAACAAACAGGCGGAACAGATATGCAAATGTTAGAATGCAGATGATTGCCAAAGTACTAGAGGCAACTCAGACTGAGTCGATCAAGTACCTAAGTTCCACAACTGAACCGAAGTTATGAAACCTAAGGCTATGATACCACCTTTGTCACAACTCGAGATCGGACCATGGCTGGCATATGAGGCGAACTAAACCATAGGTCGACCCATCCAAGCCTTGGAGAACAGAGCATATACCCAAATTCTTATTATTAGCCATCTTGTTAGTCATATTAAAACATTTTAAAAAAATAATATTTTTGAATAATAATAAAATATAATCATAATATCAAAATATGGAATAAATAATTATAAGTAAAATTAGTTAAACCAGTATATTATCAGATACATAACCATAACTCACCACCCAATGTGGAGCATTTAACATAAGAAATAATCAGGCCCATACAATAAGGCACTCACTGCTGACATAGACGCCTCCCTAACTGCGAAGATTGGATGATCGTTATCAATAACACTTGAAAAATGTTAAAGGGAGGGGGTGAGTAAACTCAGTAAGGGATGACACCCCAGATCATCTTCGAGACTCACATAAACTATTTTGAAAATAGTTCAAAAATACCACATGCACATATACACGCTAAATACGTATAATAATATTTCAGAAAACCATTTCAAAATCATTCGCAAATGATGCATACAACATAAGATCAAGCATAATATTTATTTTTCAAAAATATTTAATAATATTAATAATAATACTGACTAGACTAGAATTAGATGAATGTAGTCATACGAATCTATATTAGCCATTTAGTTACTGATTAGCCACTTAGGCATAGTGTATAGCCACTTAGGCAAATAATAGTTGTTCTATGTAGGTGATAGCCATTTAGGCGACTGATAGCCACTTAGGCAAGGATTATCCACTTTGGCAAATAACTGAACTTTGGTATTCCAAAGGCTACGCTACCTCGTAGCTATGTGTCCCATATCAGAAATATATACAGAAAAATTTATATATATAAGGCAGAAAAAATAATTATTTACATAAATATGAGTATTTTTGAAAGGAAATAATGTTTTTACTAAAGGGATGAAGACAACATGGAACAAAATATTTACAATAGAAAATATTTTTTTTACTAAACAGAATATTTATATCAGAAAATATACTTATATCCAGACATAATACTTAGTACGAAAATAAATGAGTACTTTGAAAATTTGCCGCTTCGGTCCCTGCCACTTAATTCTGTCTATTTTTTAAACAGAAAATGCAAAAAGACAAAATTACCCTCTATTTTAAAATCAATTTACTTCAACAAACCACTCAAACATTTTCTCTCTTTGCTCAAAACTCAACTCTTTCTCTCTCGTTTTGTTCCAAAACTGTCACACTCTCCTTTTCCTTTTCAAGT
Organism: Flueggea neowawraea; assembly: GCA_948243855.1. NCBI lineage: Eukaryota > Viridiplantae > Streptophyta > Magnoliopsida > Malpighiales > Phyllanthaceae > Flueggea > Flueggea neowawraea. The sequence goes on along the minus strand of CAODLS011268038.1, from coordinate 1,289 downwards.
TCTCATTCAATCCACATTTGGCTTAATAATCAAGAAATCAGTTATGAAAACAAACATTTACAAAAAAGTTGGTTTCAGATTCACATTCACAACAACACAATGCACACCAACACAAAGGGTTCTAAACAGGGAAAACATCAACCTTGACATCCAAAACTGCAAACAAGCAACTTTCTACCAACATCAAATCGAAAATCTCAATGTAAGATGAACTCATACAACAAATTACCAAAAACGAGGAAAACCTACGTAATTGGATGCAAAGAGTCGACAAAACATGGCACATAAGACTTCATGCCATTGACTTGCTTTAAATACACCAACTTATATTTCTCATCAATCAAAACCAGCCAACACAAAATCAAGGATATATAAACAAAACCCATTTTGTAGTTTCATACAATGCAATTGAAAAAGAAGAAAAAATAATTGCCTCAAAATGGAGTCAGCGTAACACAATCATCTTTGATCGTCAGCTTCGGCGAGATGCTCATCGACTTCGTCCCAACCGTCTCGGGCGTCTCCCTTAAAACAATGCAAACCAATCAATTAACTCAACAATCTCCTCTGTCGCGCCATTGCCGATTTTTCTCCTGTATTTTTTTCTAAATTTAAATGACTAAATTCAAAATCAACAATCTATTTCAAAATCAATCCCTAATTCACCTTTGTCGTCTCTTTTCCTCCTCACTCTCTTACTCCAACCCACACCCTGATGTGCCTCTCTCTGTTTTAGCGCCATCATCGATGCAAGCAACATCCTTCATTTTTGATTGTTTGAACCTCTCTTCCTCCCCGTCTCTCTCCTTGTTCCTCGCCCACTTCCCTATGTCGATTTATCTCTTGCAATTTTGGAATTAATTAAATGAATGTTAGAAAATTAGGGGCGTAGTCAATTTGTCGCTATTGGTGGTGGATGGGGGTTGTGGATTTGCAGTTTGCTTGGGTGGTCGGCTCTGTTGTCTCAGTTCCTTTAGGTGGTCGACGGTGGTTTTAGCATCGCTGCAAGTGGAGGATGGTGGTCGTTATTACTTGGTCCAGATTTGGGAGTTTTCTTTTCTCCTTGAACTGATTGTTGGAACTCGCGGCTCAAATATGACATTCATATACATACATGGCAGCAGATATAACAAAAATTTAATGCCTTAAATTCTCCCAAGGACCCATGCATATCAACATATATAATTAAGGTTGGAAGATTTACCTTTCACCAAGGCACGATCGATCGGTTGTATGAAACGTTGGTGTAGCTCTTTGTACCAAGAACTCGAATCACCTTTGAGGAATCA
>CAODLS011267424.1:0-13293 GCA_948243855.1 Flueggea neowawraea | reverse complement strand
ACGATAAAAACAGAAAGTCAAATACAATAAAATTAGAATATGCATTTCAGATAGAGACCAACACAAATTTACAATCAAAACATGTAAATTCTTGCCTGTGCTCTGATACCAACGAAGGACGCCTATACCGGTGCACCAACGAGCAGTATAATTAATTGGTTCCAGTTACGAACCTCGACAGCAGTGGAAATGGATAGTAGGAATATCAACAATAGGATTAGATTATATGCTAGTCTCACAAGCAAACCACACTTTGTTTGTTGATGTGAGTGCCCGACTTGATCACATTATAGATTTCTCATAGGATCAGAATAGATTAGAGCAAAAGAGCTTCTTATTTTCTTATGCTAGATAGAACGTGTTCTCCTAAGAGTGAGAAAGGGAAAAATAACGTTTTTAGAGGGAGAGGGAGAAGGAAATAACATCTTTCTTTTTTCTTTTTTTCTTCTTCTTTTTTCTTCTTCTTTTTTCTTCTTTCCTTATCTAATTTATAACCTCAATGTTGGGCTTCATACTAATTGAGTTTATTTTGCCCAATTAAGAAGCCCAATTACTTAGGCTAATTAGTTGGGCTCGTTAGTCGATCTGAGAACTGACGAACTCAGATTCCATCTATTAACATCATAGGCAGACCCAGTTTTCCAACAATAGTTATAATGATTCTGCTAGTTTGCTAATTAATTCACACTAACTTTTAGATTTCGTGCAATATATTATTGTGATTCAATTTAATGAAGTTGAATATGTTGTAAATCTAAAATCATCATCGATTATTCTTATTTTGAGAATTTTAAAATCTTAAGAAGTAATGTTGAAAGAAATATAGTTGACATAGGACAGCAAAGCCCCATAAATTGAATTCATAATATTGAGATTCACTAATCCAATGAGCCTGCTCTTGAGAAATTCAAAGCCAAGACTATCGAATTGGTTGAGCGCTAATTTTATAATTCACCCTCCACCATCTCATTAATGGTGAGCCTACTCACCAAAAGCATGGCTCAACTCATCCCAAACTGCAAATCAAAGAAAACCCATAAGAATAATCATAAACAGTTGACCCTAGGAGACAAGCTATTAATTATCTCATGTGTAATCATTTGGTTGCATAATAGGTAATTCCGTTTGTCTCTTATATTACCTGGTCATTTAAGCTTAAGTTATAACAAAAATGTTACAATTTCATCAATGAGAAATGTTACAAAATTAATATTCACTTATTAACTCACCATCCTATAAATAGAGATGAGGAACAACACTTCAAGGTATGCTCTACTCTCCACACGTACCAATACTCTGTTAAAATCGACACTAACTTGAGCATCGGAGGTTCTCCAGGGAGCATCCCATTGTCAACTAAAATGTCTTAAAATCAATAAAATGCACTTCAAGGTATGCTAAAATCGATATTCACTGTCAACGCACAACGAATCGTCTTAAAACCGGTAAAACGTAGTGTGAATAGAAAATCTTGCGAGAAATCAGACTTTTACCATTTATGCGTGCGACAAAGAATAAGACGCTGCTAAAACTACGTGAGTAGAAATGCTTGTTAAAACTCAAACCCTCACCAAGAGCATGTGGCAAACAACTAAATTGTGAGTAGAAAAGCTTTCGAGTAATCGGGCCCTCACGTGACGAATACGAAAAGTGAGTAGTAAAGCTTGCAAGAAATCGAGCTCTCACTATGAAGACACGCGATGAAAAGATAGACTGTGATATGGCAATGGAGCATGAAGCTTGCAGGAAACTAGGCGCTCATTGTAGAACACACGCAGTGAAAAATTGAACATCGCATATAGTCATCAAGTATGAGGGAAACCGGGTGTTAACTAATGATAAAACATTAAGACGTGTGGCAAGTGTAACCTCATGTTGTATTGTCATGAACCCATATGGCAGCTTATTCGTTAAGATGTGAGGCAAGTGAAACCCTAAGTGGTATTGTTATAAGCGCACACAGTTTATTAACTGAGGCATATGACAAGTGAAACCCTAAGTGGTATTTTCATGAGTGCACACAACAATTTGTCTAAATTCATCCTCAAAAAACGAATTAACTACTATTGCTATTAAGACTCCACCGAAATCAATTGCTTAAAAGTCATTTGGACATGTGATTGGGGAGCAACGGTACATACAAATTGTGTAAGAAAAAAAAAAGCATATGAATAAACGACATGAATAAGAGCAACAAATAAAACAATTACTTCTCTTAAAGCTCGAACCTCATCACGGTCACCTAGAGGAAAGTCTCTAAATACCATCATGGTGAGGATGGCAACTTCACGAAGTGGAGTGGATGAAAAACATCAACATGGTGAAGATGATGCTCTTCAAGAAGTGGAGTTGAAATGACCAACTTTCTGAGGAACTCCACTCGAAGAGTTGGTGAATTCCATGATAAAATGTTGAGCCTCACGGAGAAGTGAACTTCCTGAAGAGATGGACTTCCTGCGCACATGGTGAACTCCGCGAGGTGGGGTCGAGATGTTGAGCCTTACGGGGAGGTGAACTTCTTGACGAGATGATCTTCCTGAAGAGATGGTGAACTTTGCAAGGTAGGGTCGAGATGTTGAATCTTATGAGGAAGCAAACTTCCAATAGAGATAAACTTTCTAAGGATATGGCGAACTCTGAGAAGTGGGGTTGAGATATTGAGCCTCACTGGGAGGTGAATTCCTGAGGAGATGGTGAACTCTACAAGGTGGGGTCGAGATGTTAAACCTCATGATGAAGTGAACTGTTGACTTCAGTTTTGATGATGATGAATGTAAAACATCCATGAAAGAGGTGCAAAGTTGCAGTCTTACTGATATCTAGCTATAAAGCACTTTAAGAGTCATTAAAGCACGTTGATGCATGCAAAGCTGGCTCCTACACACAAAGAGACTGAGCAAAGCATGTAGATAACAAGCAGATTTCACTGGAATTAATATCTTTGCTTATCTATGCATGCTGAAGATTTCACTATGCACGTTGACGTGGTTTCAATCTGATGAGGAGAAAATGTGCAAAAGCTTGAAGGGCCAAGGGTGTGATCTTTAAAGAGAAGTTCAATGCACACAGAAGAAAGTGTAACGCACGTAGACGATGATAAGTTGGACTAGTTGACAAAGCCAAGACACTCCTCAAATTTGAATTTGAATATTCTCTGACACAAATCAAGTGAATAATTAAAGGTATAGTCTTTGAAAGAATGACTACACACAAAGATAGAGGTACAATGCATGTAGCAAGCCACTAGATTAAAAATTGCATATTCTGGAATTCAGATCAATGCACATATAACGTGGCATGAAGCATACAGATCATGAGTCTACGCACATAGAAGTTAAGCAAAGCACGTAGATGTTGATTCACTTAAAGCTGAGACCGCTAGAGTTTTTACAATACACGTAAACTTGTTATCAATGTACGTAGAATTCAGATGGAACAATGTATTATATACGTAGATAGTGGCTACACACGTAGAAGACAATGATATCATTGCTGAATAGAATTTGTTTTATTCTCCAACGGTTATTTCCTTAAGAATGGCTATAAATAGACGTCCCAGAGTAGAACAAAGATAAGAGAGATAAAAGAAACCTTTGCCAAGATTTGCTACTCATTTTATCTCTTTTCTACCTTTCTAACCCATTTGAGCTATTGTACTTTCATACATTTCTAAGTTGTTGTGAACCTTAATCTGTTATATTCTTGGGTTAATTTTGTAACAAGCAAGGTTATTTGCTTGAGCATATTTAGGTTTCCTTGTTGAGCCTTGAAAAACAAGAGTGGTTTCTAGTAAGCATTAGAAAACTAGTGGTGAATTGTTTTTTAGTTAAGCCCATAAAAACTAGAGGTTTAGTTTGCTTGTTTTGTCCTGAAAACAAGTGGTAACGATTTTTTAGTTGAACCTTCAAAAACTAGAGAAACGATTTTCTAGTTAAGTTCGTAAAAACTAGTAGTTTGGTTTTCTTGATTTGTCCTTAAAATAAGGTGTAACTGTTTTTTTTTTGTCGATCCCGTAAAAACAAGGTGTAACAGTTTCCCTCCACCCAGAAGTGAGGAAATTAGTGGATTGAAATTATTGAGAGGATTCTCAAAGGGTGGACATAAGTCAAAAAGACCAAACCACTATAAATTGAATTTATTTTCTCTCTCCCTTACTCTCTTTACTTTACTTATATTTGATTTATATTATTTGTGAATTGGATTTTGATTAGTTTCCGCATTTAACTTTTTTATTTATTTTAAATTGCAAAAGATTTTCAACAAAGTGTTCAACTCTTTAAAACTCCGATTCACCCCCTCTTGGAGTTTCATTCATTGTATATTAGGATTGCAACAGTATCTTTTTCATTTGGTATCGGAGCTTATGCTCTAGATATTATTTTTGGCTTAGCATCCAAAGAGTTAAAGATCCTAAAAAATGGCATTTCTTGATAGCATTCATAGATATGAAGGATTGACCATTGATAGAGCTCTTTTCTTTAATGGCAGTGACTATACATACGGGAAAACAAGAATGATGGTATTTCTTAAGTGTGAAGTTGAGAAAATATCGGATGCTGTCGAAACTGGACCTTATGTTCCCAAGAAATCTGTTGATGGTGTTAAAAGGACCAAACCAAAGGAAGAATGGATAGATCATGACAAAATGATGGCGCGCTACACCAACAAGTCTATGCACATACTTTATTGTGCATTAAGCAAATATCAGTTCAACAAAGTCCAACAATGCCAAAATGCACATGAGATTTTGAGGACTTTGAAGGTTACTTATGAAGGTACCTCTCAAGTCAAAGAGAACAAGATCTCCTTCCTTGTCCACAAATATGAGTTGTTCAAAGTGGAGGAGGAAGAATCTATTTAAGAAATATTCGATCGATTCAACGATATCATTAATGGTCTCAAAGCTATTAGAAAATCATATTCAAATTCGGAGCTTGTGAGAAAACTGTTGAGGTCACTTCCAAAATTATGGGCTTCTGAGAAAGATGCTATCCTTGAAGCCAAAGATCTCTCTTCTCTTCCATTGGAGGAATTGCTTGGATCCTTACTCATATATGAAATGGGTTTGAAAGAAGAAGATGAAGGCAAAAAAAAAAAGAAGAAGGATATTAGCATTGCTTTCAATGCATCAAAATACATTGAAAGCTCAAGTGAGGATGATGATGAAGAGGTTGATTCTGATGATGTGGAGCACCTCACAAAGAGATTCTACAAATTTATCAACAAGGAAAGAGAGGCAAAAAAGGCCAGCAAGAGGAAGAGCAAGCTCATTTGCTATGAATGTCATGAACCGGGTCATGTTAAACCGGATTGCCCATATTTAAAGAATGATGGCAAAAAGAGGAAAAGAAGATCCATTGAGGATGATGATTTAAGCTCGAGTGATGATGAAATTGGTGGAATATGCTTGACTGTAATCAAGGCCAATGAGAAAATTCCAAATGTGGTACACTTTCCTTGAACTCAAAATGTTGCCTCATTTTAATTTTTTAAACATTTTTGATTGATTGCTTGTGTAAGTAGATTACTTTCATTGATTTTATTTTGTTTATGATAGGGGATACATTATTCTTTTCATTGGCGTTGTGCATGGTTTGTAAGAAAAAGGGGGAGTTTTAATTCCAAATTCATTTTTTTGAAAAATGCATTTACATAGGAGGAGCTAAATGCGCTTATTAATTTTCTCATATTTTCTTTGAAAAAGGGGGAGAATGTTTATCTTGCTTATCCTTTTTGATGATACAAAAAAGGTGAGAATATGGCATGAATTTTAAGTTGTATTGTGTATCTACTGCTTTTGATAACAATTGGTATCAAATGTGCTTAAATGTGTTTATATGTTTCATCAATTTGTATCTTTTTTTTTTACTTTGAACATCATATATTATTGTGTTGGACTAACCAAGTGACAATGAGTGAAATCCTTGATCAAATTTGTTTGTCATTATTGATTAGATGTTCAAATTCATATATGTTTTGTCATCATCAAAAAGGGGGAGATTGCTGACTTCGGTTTTGATGATGATGAATGCAAAACATTCATAAAAGAGGTGCAAAGTTGTAGACCTACTGATATCTAGCCATAAAGCACTTTAAGAGTCATCAAAGCAAGTTGGTGCATGCAAAGCTGGCTCCTACGCATAAAGAGACTGAGCAAAGCACATAGATGAGAAGCAGATTTCACTGGAATTGATATCTTTGCTTATCTATGCATGTAGAAGATTTCACTATAAACGTTGTCGTGGGTTCAGCCTGATGCAGAGAAAATATGCAAGAGCAGAGACACGTTGAATATTGGAAAAAGCACATTGAAGGGCCAAAGGTGTGATCATTAAAAAGATGTTCAATGCACACAGAAGAAAGTGTAATGCACGTAGACAAGGATGAGCTAGACTAGCTGACAAAGCCAAGACGCTCCTCAAAATTTGAATTTGAATATTCTCTGACACAAATCACGTGAAGAATCAGAGAAGCAGTCTTTGAAAGAATGACTACACACATAAACGGAGGTACAACGTACGTAGCAAGCCACTATGTGAAAAATTGCATATTCTGAAATTCAGATCAAAGCACACAAAACGTGGCACAAAGCACATAGATTATGAGTCTACGCATGTAGAAGTTAAGAAAATGATGTAGATGTTGATTCACTCAAAGCCAAGACCACTGGAGTTCTTGCAATGCACGTAGACTCGCTATCAATGCACACAGAACTTAAACTCACGTAGATGGTGGCTACGCAATAGAAGGCAGTGACGCCATTATTGGACAAAATTTGTTTTATCTTACAACAGCTACTTTGAGGCTCCAATGGCTATTTCCTTAAGAGTTCTATAAATAGACGTCCTAGAGCAGAAGGAAGATAAGAGAGACAATAGAAACATTTGCCAAGATTTGTTGTTCACTTTATCTCTTCTCTACCTTTCTAACCCATTTGAGCTATTGTACTTGCATACATTTATGGGTTGGTGTGAACCTAAATCTATTATATTCTTGGTTGATTTTATAACAAGCAAGGTTATTTGCTTGAGGATATTTAGGTTTTCATATTGAGCCTTAAAAAAAATGGTTGCTAATGAGCCTTAGAAAACTAGTGGTGAACGGTTTTCTAGTTAAGCCCACAAAAACTAGAGGTTTGGTTTACTTGTTTTTTCCTGAAAACAAATGGTAATAGTTTTCTAATTGAACCCGCAAAAACTAGGGATACAGTTTTCTAGTTAAGCTCACAAAAACTAGTAGTTTGGTTTTTCTTGTTTTATCCTTAAAACAATGTGTAACTGTTTTCTTATTGAGTCTATAAAAACAAGGTGTAATGGTTTACCTCCACCCGAAAGTGACGAAGTTAGTGGATTGAAATTTTTGAGAGGATTCTCAAGGAGTAGACATAGGTCAAAAAGACCGAACCATTGTAAATCAGATTTGTTTTCTCTCTTCCTTACTCTTTTTACTTTACTTATACTTGATTTATATTATTTGTGAATTGGATTTTGATTAGCTTTCGCATTTAACTTTGTTATTTATTTTAAATTACAAAAGATTTTAAACAAATTATTCAAACTCTTTAAAACTCCAATTCACCCCCCTTTTAGAGTGTCATTCCATTGTATATTGGGACTGCAATAGTAGCTTTTTCATGAACTTCTTAGGGAGATGAAGTTTCTACGGATATGAACTTCCTGAGGATATGGTCAACTCCGTGAGGTGGGTTCGAGATGTTGAACCTCACAAGCAAATGAACTTGCTGGGGAGATGAACTTCCAGAGAATATGAAAAACTCTGCCAGGTGGGGTTAAGATGTTCAGTGTCACTGGGAGGTGAACTTCCTATTGAGAGGAACTTCCTAAGGAGATTCCAAAATCCACGAGGTGAGGTCGAGATGCTGAACCTTACGAGGAAGTGAACTTTATGAGGAGATGTGAACTCGTAAGGTGGGGTCGAGATGTTGAACCTCACGAGGAGATGAAATCCATGAGAAGAGCTGGAAAACTCTGCAAGGCAAGTTGAACTTTCCTAAACAACGATTGGGCCCACTTAGTGACTTATTGGTGACTCGAATAATAACGAGCCAAGTCCCTATATTCACGAGAAAATTAGCAAGCACAACCAGATTGGAAAAATAATTTTAGTAAAGCCTTCGTTTCAAATTCTTGTAAGAAAAACATCATACTCTTATCTTTGGGGAACTCGAAAAAAAAAAAGAGTGGGAAGCAATTGATATGACTTGGTCATTTAAGCTCAAGTTATAAAGGAAACGTTACGATTTCATCAATGAGAAATGTTACAAAAATTAATATTTGTTGAACCAATTTTGGTTAACATATAAACTCCTGAATTTTGATGATTTAACAAAACAGTTGAAATAGTTAAGCTATGCACATTCTACAACCCTCTAAGCAAATTAAAGGGTGATCTAAAGCACTTTGAATAAGGATTGATGCGCGTTGATCATATTAGAGTTTTCTAGACTTGACGTTGTTCGCGCAGTAGAACATATCACACATAGAATTTATGCTATGCGTGTAGAAGGCAATGCTATGCGCATAGAAGGCAATGATATCAGTCAGTAGAATAATCCAGATAAATAATGTGTGCATTATACAAGGATCTATGCACGTAGTGAAGAAGAGACATCTACTGGATTGCTGAGCACTCGATACTATGCACGTTGAACCTTGGTCTATGCATGTAGACGGGATCATCAGGCAAACTGAGAAGGACTCACGAAGATAAGTCTGATCATGTTCTACACTAGTGGCGTGTGTGTAAAAGAACAAAAGAGACATCTTTAAGAAGACTATACTACACACATAGCACAACGCTCAATGCACGTTAACGAAAGATGATATTTGACTGGAATAAAGCCAAATTCTATTGCAATGGGTCATAATTTCAAAAAGGGGAATATTCTCTGACATAGTCTTAAATAATATCAGCACAGAGAGCCACACACAGAACAAGACCTGCTAAGGTGTCAGATGAGATGAGCTGGACTACCTGAAAAATACAGTACGCTCCTTGATATTTGAAATTTAAATATTCTCTGACAAAGTCACGAGAAAGATCAAAGGCATGATTTTTGAAGAACAAAAACAGGTGTAGAACTTGGCGCAACGTACATAGTACTCAAGCTCTACGTACACAGATGAGAGATCTAAACACATAGCTAACACCTGATATCAAGCAGTGGCTACTAGAACTAGGCCAATGCACGAGAAGGAAGAACGTTGCATATAGAACTCTGATGAAATAATGAACAACGCACACAGTACCTGTGGTACGCACGTAGTATGTGCTGACGTCAATAATTTCAGTGTTTTGTAACTCTCTCACAACAGCTACCTTGGGATTTACAATGGCTAGTTTTTAGAGAGCATCTATAAATAAACGTCCCTAGTCATGAGGTACAATAATAAGAAAAAAATTTTAGAGTCCCTAAGCTTTGCTAATTTTTCTTGACAATCTCTCTTATTGTGTTCTTAAGTACTTACTTGCCAACTGAGCTATTGATTTGCTATTTGTTCACTAAGTTGATAGAAGAATATTGTTTTCTAGTTGAGAATATTGTTGTAATCAAGCCTTGGTTGTAAAGCTTGAGAAAAGGATAGGTTTGCTTTGTTTGGTTCCTTGAAAAACAAAGGAATTTGGTTTTCTTATTTTGACCAGCAAAAACAAGGTGTAGAAAATTTTCTTGTGAGCCTGAAAAACAAGAAGTTGTAAACTGTTTGCCTCCACCTGGAAGTGAGGAAGTTTAGTGGTTCAAACTCTCTAGTGAGTTAGAGGGGTGGACGTAGGTCAAAGAGGACCGAACCACTATAAAAATCGGATTTTGTTTCTTTATCCCTTACTCTCTTTTATTTCATTATTGTGCGGTAGTGTTTGGGATTAATCTATTGTTTTGATTTGAAAATACTTACAAAAGTTTTCCAAACGTTTTATTTTCAACAAGAAATCTAATTCACCCCCCTCTTTGATTGTCATATTGTGATTTCAATATTCACTTATTAAATCACCATCCTATAAATAGAGATGAGGAACAACACTTCAAGATATGATCTATTCTTCACACATACCAATACTATGCTAAAATCAATACTGTCTTAAGCGTCGGAGGTTCTTCAGGGAGCATTACGACCTCACCATTTCTTGTGTTTTTAGGTCTCGAGGTGACGTTTACGATTCCTGAGTATTCTGATATTCATCATTATTGTTGCTCATTTTCCGGGCAACAACAATTTCTAGTCTTAATATATATTCAACTGATTTAATGGGTAGTACAATTAGATAAAAAATTTAAATACTCCTATACGTCATTACTAATATGAACTTATCGGTACCAAAACAACACTCCTAAATGTCAACAGTCATGCGTTACTGATAAAACGCATCAATAATGGAGTAAGACTATTAACAGTAGTTAGGTATGTAAGTGATTTTTTTACATATTGAAGGTCTATAGTTATCTAATCAATCACAGAAATATGCTCATTTGTCAAACGAGGGTATTAGATTAACTCAATATTCTAAGTCCATACAACACTTTATACAATCCGTACATGCGGTTCACTTGAACCTTAGGGTTGAGTAAGGTAGCTATTGGGGTTTGAGAATTGACAGCCAAATTGGGAAATTGTAACACAACCAAGATTTACACTAAATAAGTGTCGAGTATAAATGTATAGCAAAATGATACTCACAGATAATATATAACATTATCAAGCACCACCAAAAAGATGGGTCAAAGCCCCTGTTTGTCCTTAAGTGGTTCCGCCCTTAGAGGATGGACTTTCATAGGGAGTTTTGAGTGCTTGGATTATGCTAAGATTCCACAAATATGTTTTGGAACCTAGTTTGTAACACATTAGTACCCTACCTGAACTGCACAAAGCAATCAAATCCAAAACCCCATTCCTGGATCACAAAATGTCTAGCAAGCATGTGACGTGTTTAAATCACTTCCAGATTTTTAAAGTCGAAACTAAACCACATTTTTAGAGTTAAAACTGGTAACTTAAATTCTGTGGTGGTCTAAAAGAAAGGAGAATTGACAATTTTGGTTTAGTTTGCAGTTTTAAAATTTTTAGAGTCGAAATTAAATTGAATTAATGCCCTTTTATAAGATTTATGTCAATTTTAAGTATTATTAAATCAAATCAATGTGAACCATAGCAACACAGCCTCCAAACCATATTTCTCTCAAATCCACTAACTTAAGAAGAAACCATTGCACTTTCAAATATGCTCTTTTATTTTGGTCTCACACTCAATTGACCCCGTCTCTTCTCGGCTCTGACCCTTCTTCCACAACTTTATTCTCCCTTCTTTCATCTCATGTGTAACCCTATATAATTCTCACGCCTGAGTCTCTTTATTCATAAACTGCCCTGTCTATTTTGTCAAGCCGAACTCTAAAGACTTCTTGATCTACTTCTCCATTTCTCCTTTATTTCTTTTTTTTATTAATGTTTTCGTGGGTTTCTTTATTTATTAATATTTTCGTGGGTCTCTTTTTTTTTTTTTAGATGTGGGTTACGTCTCTTTCTATTTAAATGTAGTTGTATCATTGTATGAAATTTCAAATTGAGGTTTGAGAATTAAGGGCAAGTCTGACTTTATTGTTTATTTTGTCTCCTTTGATGGTTTCCAACTCGATATTCTATTACATTTAATTGATGGCCATCGAAAGAGACAAACCTTAAGAACCAAATAGAAGTTTTTTTTTTTGGAAAGGCATGGATAATATCAAAGATCTCAACAAACCTTTAGGGATAGTAGGTAATTGATTCTTTTTTTAGATTAATTGAGTAGAACTATACTCTTTTAATAGATTAAATAGTAAAAAAGAGTAGATTATTTAGCCAAAAAGTAAAATGACATATCTTTTAAAATATAAATAATAATATGTTGAATTGAAATACCTTGAACAAATACTTTGACCAATTCTTTAAGGAAGAATTGCAAAAAAAAAAACAAAAAACATTGAAATCTACACATACCACAACATTCAAAACCATTTCACAAATAAAAACACGCTAAAATAGTATTTCAAAAATATCTCAATTTGACAACATTTTGACTACATGTCAGTAAATTGACCGTGCGTTGACCACGAGCTAAAAAGTTTAACAACAAGGCAGAAAAGTTTGACTAGGAATGAGTACAAAACAAGCACAAAACGAGTACAAGCAAGAACAAAATAAGTACAATACCAACAAATGAATACAAAATTGAACACTTTGACCATATGCTAGAAATCTGGTCACGCTTTGACCAAGGGAGAGGAGTACAAAAAATGAGTACAAAAGACAAATGCATACAAAAAGAGTACAAAAAATAAGTACAAGACAAAAAAATTACAAATACAAATTGACAATAAGACAAAATAATTTAAAAAACCATTTTAATTTTTTATTTTTGATAAAATTACGAGTATAATACCAACAAATGCTCACAAAAAGAATACAAAATGAGTACGAGAAAAAAAATTAAAAACTATTTTTGATTTTTTAGGCTATTCAGATGTACAAAAATGAGTACAAAACAATAAAATCGAGAACATTTCATTCAAATTCAATATTTACAACTTTCTGTAATAATTAATAAGCTAAGATTATAATTTTAGGAACTATTTTGTAACAAACTAAAAGGGACTAAAATATAATTTTTTAGATTTGGGGTTGCAACGGGGTGTTTAAACCTTAGTCATCGCCCCTTCTAGCGATGCCTCTCTTTGTTGCAATCTTTTGGTGGCATTGCCTCTCTCTCTCTCTCTCTCTCTCTCCCTTAGTTGTGCTACCTCACTTTCTCTCTTGCTATTTTTTGGTCGTGTCGCCACTCACTTTCTCTTGCCTTCTCTATGTCGCCCTTACTGATGAACTGGATAAGCAAGATACCTGACTCTGCCATCGCCAAATGTTGCCACTCTTTGTTGCTACCGAATTGATTGATCCCATCAATCTCGTTCGTCTCGTCTTATCTCATCTATGCCGCTCTTTCATATTTCTCCTCCTCTCATCTTTTAATCGCCTGACTTCGGCGACATCTTCCAAATTCATCGCACTACTCTTCATTGACATCACTGTGACATCGATTTCCTAGGTCTGTCGACGTAGCCAGGTTTTTTCCTTTTCGACGTTGGCTGTCTCTTTGTCACAGTTTTTAGATTGGGCTATGTTCCTTCCGACAATGACATTCATAGGGAGGTGGTGGAGACGACAAAGGTAACATAGAGTTTGGCGAGGAGATGAGGGAGAGTGGGTCTAAGGCAAAAGAGGATGACTGTCGAGATGAGACGAT
>CAODLS011267105.1:0-19788 GCA_948243855.1 Flueggea neowawraea | reverse complement strand
CATGGCTTCAGTGATTCTTATGCTTACCAGTAGCTCTCTCACTCTGCCGTCCCCAACGAGACCTGCATTTTTTCTGCACTCCACCATGCGCAAGAGACATTGTCATTTACTCGGAAGACTTCTGAATCAACTGTGTCTCTTCAATCCAAAAGTAGTCCTCTCAGCAATTCCGTAAATGAAGTTTCAATTACAGAGATAAAGCCTCGATGATTACCTTAACTAGAATTGTAATGCAACGTTTGTCTTGTTTGTTTCAGGACTGAGTTGTTTACAAATGCACTATAGATTGTAGCACTGTCTCGGTTCTCGTGAGTCGAGTTAGTTTTATTGTACAGTACAGAAAATTTTATAGACTGAATTTCATAGTATTCTTCACTGTTGACATAGAAAATTTGTTGCCTAACTCAAAAGTTGTGAAACAATCACAGCAATAATAAAGTGGTTATTTGCATGTTTGTTTAGAATTCAAACACCAAAATCCAGACTTGACATAGCTCTGAGACTATTCAGCTTCATTCTACTGATTTTTCTGATAAAATACCCAAAAAAAAAAAAGAAATCTCAGTCTGTTCTGTGCAGAGTAAGGAGAGATAAGCATCAGTCATTTAGTGCTAGGCCTTTTTTTGATAAGTAATTTAATGCTGGGTTTAACAAGTCAAGTCAATCTAACTAGTCAATCTTTGCAATTGACTGGCATGGTAGATGAATATTATTGTTATGAACCCTTTTAAAGTACGTAATTGAATAGGAAAACAATAACAGTCAAAGGAAAAAACCAAAGTATATCACTAGACAAGGAAGGTGGTGTTGAATTTGCTCTCTCCTGTGTAGATATTAGTTTCTTGATAACAGGTTTAGATATGAGGCTTCGTGGTATTTGCGGCTCAAAGTCTCAAGCATATTCAGCCTGTACAAATGACCTGTCATTTAGTTGTTTGTATTTATGGAGCAACAATACAATGGAAACAACAATAGCAACAACAATAATAGCTTAATACCAATTAGATGAGATCAGCTTCATAAATTGTATCGTCATTCTAAAAGGACATATACACTAACTCTCAGAGAACTTGAAACACAAAAAAGCTCTTCATCGCGAGGCTTCCATTTCGGCATAATTTTATTTCCGAGTACAGTTTTGAGTTTTATTCTGGCTGTACACCTGAAGCTCTGTGTCTATCGAGGGTAGACTTCAGTAATTGATGTTTCATCAACAGACGGGGGAATTGACTTGGTTGTCGTCGATGGCTCAGACTCCAATCCTTTTATCAAGATGTTCGCATCTGATCTGCTTTGATGGAAAAAAGCTGGCTGTTGTGGCACTGGTAGAGTGACAGAATAGCTACTCAGCATGAGAACAACAGTTTCCATTGTCAGTCGGTCAGCTGGATCTTCTTGAACACACAGTAAGCCCATTTGAATGCATCTGATGACTTCATTTCTTGAATATGCATTGCCAATTGTTGGATCCAACACTTGCAATGGTGTCCCATCTCTCCAATGTTTCCAAACCTGCAAAATTTCAAGTAATGCTCAAAGGTTGTAAAAAGCTACTTGGTGAAATCAACAAGCGAGTATGATTTGATATATGCTCACATAGCTCAGGAGGTCCTCAGAACCCTCCGCATAGAAAGAACTGTTCTTCTTTCCGCTTATAATTTCAAGAACCAGGACGCCGAAGCTATACACATCAGATTTGACAGAGAAGTGTCCATGCATAGCATATTCTGGAGACATATAACCACTAAAAAACAAAGTAGACTAAAGTTAAGGGATACAGTATAGGATGAATAATCAATCTAGATCAGCCGAAACAACAGCTAAATTTACAAACTTACTAAG
The DNA here is from genome assembly GCA_948243855.1 of Flueggea neowawraea. Classification (NCBI taxonomy): domain Eukaryota; kingdom Viridiplantae; phylum Streptophyta; class Magnoliopsida; order Malpighiales; family Phyllanthaceae; genus Flueggea; species Flueggea neowawraea. The sequence continues at coordinate 17,946 of CAODLS011267105.1, read as the reverse complement.
TTCCAACAATTCTGCTAGTATTTGCTTGAGTTTGATCAACTCCGAAAATCCTTGCCATACCAAAATCTGAAATTTTCGGGTTCATATCTCCATCTAACAGAATGTTGCTAGCCTTAAGATCACGATGAATAATTCTAAGCCTTGAATCTTGATGGAGATAAAGAATTCCTCGAGCAATTCCTCCTATTATCTTGTACCGCCTTGACCAATCCAATTGTCCTTGTTTTTCAGGATCTACAAAATTCGTTAAGATGAAGAATTTAAGACAGTGAATTAACTCTAATTTATGGACAAACATACTCTGATCTGGAATAGCTAACGAAAATTTTCAACTTCGTACCAAATAAAGAATAGTCGAGGCTTTTGTTGGGAACGTATTCATAGACCAATATTTTCTCCTCTCCTTCTACACAAAATCCTAGCAACCTCACCAAGTTTCTATGTTGAAGCTTGGCCACTAGCAAGACCTCATTCTTAAATTCTTCTACCCCCTGTCCAGAGTTTTTTGATAGCCTCTTCACAGCAACCTTTTGTCCACTATGAAGAGTACCCTGATGATAAACTATCAGACTCCTCAGCACAAATTTAACACACCAGACTAGGAGTTCATCTAGTTAATTAAGCTTTGAAGACATGGAACTTAAATTAGTAGCAGCTTCTTACCTTGTAAACCTCACCAAAACCACCTTGACCTAACTTGTTCTCAGAAGAGAAGTTATTTGTAGCAGCTTCTAAAGTAGCAAAATCAAATTGCAAAGAGTCTACATCAGAAATTTCGTTTACACCTACACAAGGGCAAGAGATGCTATGAGTCTTTAAAATAGGTATTAATTAATAAGGAATGAGAAAAATCATAAGGTTATTATTGGATTGGTGTCACCGCTTACCAGTACCACCACCGTCTTCCTGTACGATATTATACTTCTTTCTGGATCGCCTTCTCAGGAAACAGTAACCCGCACAGAATAGCAGAATAGACAAAGCAATTGGAGCAACAATGGCTACAGCTATAATTGTTGTACGGTTTCTTCCTGAGAAAATGAACTTGTTATTCACTCACACACACATATATTTGTAGAAGAAAAATTCAAGATGGACACATCCCGGCTCCAGATTAATTTTCAGACAAAAATGGTCTATAATTAAAATTTTCGTTCTTGAACTTCATAAAAAATCTGAAAGTTTACCTTTTGAGCTTGAAACTGGAGGTGGAGGAGGAGATCGAACAACTGGTGGAGTGGGGGGAGGCGGCGGCGACGGGATCGCAGAAGCATTATAAAATGAATATATTTCATACCGGAAGTTACAACTTGGAGTTAAGACTCTTCCTCCAGGCCGGTTGTTGCAACAAGCTGACAATTGACCGATAGCATTCTGAAGACACTGCTGACACTCCGAAGTGGAAAGATCCGGCGTGCACTGCGTAAGCGTATACACCATTTGAGCCGAATTAGAAGTATAATTTAAATCTTTCACTGCAAACTTCCTGGACGAAACCGCCGCCTCTGCAGCAATCTCCGTCAGCGTGTTTCCCACCAGCTCCGTAAAGCTTGATTGGTTTCCTGTTATGTTCCCTGCATTCCACATGTACACTGCATCGCGCTGGTTCAAGCTGGGAGACACGGACACGTTTGAGTATCGTAAGAGGCAATTATCGTACCATACCACGGCCTCTTTTTCAACCGGGCAACTATCTAATATGTTCCCCGTAGCTTGGTTAACGCACTGTTGGCAGTCGGCGGTGCCGACGTCACCACGGCAAAAATAGAGACCGTAGACGTCATCCGGGTCGCGGCCAACAGAAGCGTTGTAGAAACCGGTGCTAGGGGTTCCATTGGAGGCAAGAGAGGAAAGGAGGATTCTGAGATTGCTTTCGTAGGTGCTGTTTCTGGCGAAAGTGGTGGTGTTTCGACAGATGTAGTATAGTGGCTCAGTTTGGGCTTCGGTGGTAACGATGATGGTTGATATTCCAATCAAGGATAGTAGGATTACAGAGATTCTATTCAGAGATTGCATTCTGTGACCAACAAGATATCATTTGTTGTTGTTGTTGCTTGGATTATTGATGTCGTTTGAACCGAGGTTGTTGATGAAATTAATGAGACGCAATGTGGGGGGAAGAGGAAAACACGTCAATGATGAAGCAAAGTCAAGCTAGGAAACATTAGCTACCTGTGCTACGATTGGTTGAGCAGATGAGAAAAACCAAGTCAACATTCAGGAAAAGTTTAAAGGGAAGAATAGTAGTAATGCTTGATGGGGACGGAAGTGGGAAACTTGCGTCGATTGATGCGGTTGTTAAATAATGCCATATAATTAATAGCACTTGGCTATGAAATATTTCTTGCAGATTTCATGTTAAAAAAAGCTATAAAATATTTCCATTTCCACTGTTGTACCGTGTGGAGTAATTTATTCGGTTTATTTGGCCCTAATAGACACCACTAGCCAATATCACATTTGCTCAAGGATAACTTACAATAATGGGCGCTTTAGTGTCTTTGTTTGGTCCGTCCTCTACATCAACAATTTATTTTTATTTTTAAAAAAACGTACATTACCTTCAAATTTTTACCAACCAATTTATTTCTATTATCTTTTTGATACTACCAAATGTACTCCTATGGAAAATTTTCTATTCCAGCATCGTTCTTAATTTTCATTTCCATGTATACAGGTTGTGCTTTTATTCTGATCGTATACCTAAAGCATTCTATCGACCGAGGGTAGACTTCAGTAATGGATGTTTCATAAACACACAAGGGGATTGACTTGGTCGTTGTGGATTGCTCAGACTCCAAATCCAATCCCTTCAACAAGACGTTCTGATCTGATCTGCTATGAAGGAAGAAAGCTGGCTGCTCAGGTGAAGGTAGAGTGACGGAATAGCTATTCAGCATGAGAACAACGGTTTCCATTGTCGGTCGGTCAGCTGGATCTTCTTGAACACATAGTAAGCCAATGTGAATGCATCTAATGACTTCATTTCTTAAATATGCATCACCAACCGTTGGATCCAACACTTGCAATGGTGTCCCATCTCTCCAGTGTTTTCACACCTGCAAAAGTTGAAGTCATGCTCAAAAGAGTTGCAAAAGAGTGTCTACTTTATCAGATTAACAATGGGGAAAGTTTGATGTATTCTCACGTAGCTAGCGAGCTCCTCAGCACCCTCAGTTTGATAAAAAGAACTGTTCCTTTTGCCACTTATAATTTCAAGAATCAGGACACCAAAGCTATATGCATCAGATTTGACAGGGAAATGTCCACGCATTGCATATTCTGGAGACATATAACCACTACAAACAACAGAGAGAAATATTGGTGAGAAAATTGCAGAAATGTTTTTGAATATTATTAGCATGCTGACAAACAGAATGGAACCTGAGTGGCTTTGCTTGGATATACTGAAACAGAATATTTATGGCCTGTCCAATTGATTTTGCAACGGACAGGCAAGTCACGAATCATAAATCTAGACAATTCAGTACAACTATGAAAATTGCAGACTTACAATGTCCCAAAAACTCTGCTAGTATTTCCTTGGGTTTGATCAACTCCGAAAATCCTTGCCATGCCAAAATCAGAAATTTTTGGGTTCATATCTCCATCTAGTAAGATGTTGCCAGTCTTTAGGTCGCAATGAATGATTCTAACCCGTGAATCTTGGTGAAGATAAAGAATTCCTCGAGCAATTCCTCCTATTATCTTGTAAGTTGTAAGGCCTTGACCAATCCAATTGTCTACATTTCTCAGGATCTACAAATTCATAAATAATCAAGCTTTGAAGACGATGAAGCTGACCTGATGGAGATATCAGATCATAATGACTTCAAAATAAATGGGCATGTTAAGAAGGCATACCAAATAAGTAGTCAAGGCTTTTGTTGGGCACAAATTCATATACCAATATCTTCTCTTCTCCTTCTAAGCAAAATCCTAGCAGCCTTACTAGATTTCTGTGTTGAAGGTTGACTAACAACAGGACCTCAGTCTTAAATTTTTCTGCACCTTGTCCACAGTGTCTTGATAGCCTCTTCACAGCAACTTCTTGTCCATTAGGAAGAGTACCCTTATAATTTGCACAAGATCAATCGTTAGACAGGATCTCTCAACTAGTTTTAGCTCGCAGAATCTTCAGATACCAAGCCTCTTAATAAGCTTTAAGACGCTCTTCAATTACCATTCATTAAATGATCAGTAATTGCTTACCTTGTAAACTGCACCTAAGCCACCTCCACCTAACTTTCTATCACTAGCGAAGTTGTTTGTAGCAGCTTGTAGAGTGTCAAAATCGAATTGCAAGGACTCTGCAGTTCTAATTTCATTTTCAGCTACGCACAGAACAAGAAAAAAAATTCATAAAGTTAGATTGATAATGAACACAGAAAACAAAAGAACACCGTCAATTAGGTAATATACAAGTTTGTTGTAATTCTCACCATTTTCGCCATCTTGAGCAATATTTTTCTTCTTTCTTGACCGCCCACGCAGGAAATAGAAACCCAAACAGAAGAGCACAACAGACACCGCAATCGGAGCAACAATAGCTATGACTAATGCAGCAGTACGGTTTCTTCCTGGATAAAGAGTTAAACCATTTGTAAATTTACAATTTCAAATAAAATTGGCGTGAAATTAAGGATTGAATTTACCTTTTGGTTGGGATGCAAAGCCTGGAGGAGTGGAAGATGAAGGGACCAATGGTGAAGAAGCAGGAGGAGCAGGTGACGGAATCGCAGAATCACTGAAAAAAGAATATGTTTCAAAACAAGCATTACAACTTGGCATCAGGGTTCTGCCCCCTATATATCCTCTGGGTAATTGGCCAATAGCCGTCTGAAGACACTGATCACAATCATTACTAGACAAGTCCGGCGTACACTGCGCAAGCGTGTATAACTTCCGACTACCAGTATAATTCGCTTCTTTTGCGGCGAATTTCTTAGCGCCGGAGGCAGCGCTTGCAGCCTCAGCCGCAATTCCCCTCATGTTGGTATCCAACAGATCGTCGAACCGTGTCGCGTTGTCGGTCACATTTTGGACGTTCCGCAATACCTCGGCCGGTTGTCGGTCCAAGACCGAGAACATGGAACGGTCTGAGTAGCGTAAAAGGCAAAGATCGTACCATACTATGGCGACTTTTTCGACGGGACAACGCTGAATTATGTCTTGCGTAGCAAAGGAAACGCACTGTTGGCAACCGTCGGTTTTGAGGTCACCGCGGCAAAGATAAAGGCCGTACACGTCATCAGGATTTCTCCCGGCACAGGAATTGTAGAAGCCGAAGGTGCGGTTTCCGTTGGAGGAAAGAGTGGAGCGAAGTAGGTTGAGGTTGGAGTGGTAAGTGCTGTTAGCGGCGCAAGTGGTGATGTGCGAGCACACGTGGTAAAGGTACTCTGGTAGTGATTGGGCTTCAGTGTTGGTGATGATAATTATGCCAGTCAAGAAGAAGAGCAGTAGAACTAACGACATCGTTTTGAGAATTAGTTGCTTTTTTCCCTCATGAAAGGGATCTATTGCTTCATCGTCAAAAGGTCTCTTCTGCATCGACTTAAGGTTGTTGTGTTGATGAATTTAATTTAAGACAAGAAACGCACCGAAAGGGATGACAAGTCATTGTGAACCAAAGTGACGCTAAGCAGCAGTAATTACCTATGCCATGATTGATTGAGGAAGTGAGAAAATCTAAGTCAAAGTACTAAAAGTCTTGGGGAAGAAAAGGAGTAAAATGGATAGGGACTGAAGTGGGAAACTGCCAAACTGGCGTCTATTCAGCACAAAACTATAAAATATTGCTACCACTTGCATTTGGTTAATGGCTGAGATAGAGACCACTATCTTGTATTTTGATCATCCACCATAGGATCTTTTTCATGTTAACCAAAACCCAATTCGAAACCGAACTTGTTGCCAGATAATTCCAACCTAAATTTCCATTCCTTCGGTTAGCTCGATCAGGTGTGCACAAGAATGCAGTGAAGTAAATTAACAAACTAGTCAAAGTTCACCGTGGCGAGATGATGCTAGAGACGGTGATCTGATTCACAGAAGGATCTGTTGTTGAAGAAGAGTCAACTTGGACCCTTCGGCCCACAGAAAAAGCTGGTTGTTTCGGCTGGCGAAGAGGAAGTGGGTCACTTTCCAACATTGCCACAACAGATGACATGGTGGGCCTGTCTGCTGGATCTTCCTGCACACACAGAAGCCCAATGTGTATGCATATCTGGACTTCTTCTACTGGGCCTGTTTCCACCAATAATGGATCGACAAATTCCAGCTGATTCCCTTCATTCCACAATTGCCATGCCTGTCAATTTTCCCAGAAACAGCATTTCACGCCTCCTCGAAAGGAAAAAAGAAAAAAGAAAAAGAATTTTGAAGAGAGGGAAATTATACATACATATGCTAACAACGTCTGTGCACGTTGTGTAAGGTAAAAACCACTGTTCTTTTCACCGCTTATTATCTCCAAAAGAAGAACTCCGAAGCTGAATACATCAGATTTTACTGAAAATAATCCAGCCATTGCATATTCTGGTGCCATGTATCCGCTGTTTTCGTAGACAAAGAATAATATATGTTCTGTTAAGAAAATTTGGGTGTGACTCACAAAGGTCATAAGAGGACTTACTATGTGCCTACAACTCTTTTGGTATTGGCTGCGTTCTGATTTTCACCAAAAATCCTGGCCATGCCAAAGTCTGAAATCTTGGCTACCATTTCATGGTCCAGCAATACATTACTAGGCTTTAAATCTCTATGAATTATTTTAAGCCTAGAATCTTCATGTAGATAAAGAATTCCTTTCGCAATTCCAGTGATGATATTGTAGTATGTCTCCCAATTAAGCTGTGATCGTCTTTCCGAATCTGGAATCATGACAGAACAAAATTAAACATGTAATATCAATATTTCAATGTGTTACTTTTCCAGGTAACAGGAATTATATTTGGAATCCGCAAAAAATATTGGAATCCAAGATACCAAAAATAAAGAAATCAAGGCTTCTGTTTGGCATGAACTCGTATATGAGCAATTTTTCCTCCCCCTCCAAGCCACATCCCAAGAGCCTGACAAGGTTTCTGTGTTGAAGTTTAGCAATTAGCATGATTTCGTTCTTGAACTCGTTCAAGCCTTGCCATGATGTCCTTGACAATCTTTTCACTGCTATTTCCTTTCCATCAGGTAGTACACCCTGCAAAATATAAATTGCAAAAAGTTGCAGTCAGATCATACCGATTAGTGCTTTGCTAACTTTTCCAGGTCAAAATGCAAAATAAATGCAATTGTTACCTTATAAACAGAACCAAAAGCACCATGCCCGAGCTTATTTGAGTCTGCGAAATTATCTGTAGCTGTTCTGACGACAGTAAGATCCATGAAAGGTAGTTCCTCAGAACTTACTAGATCACCTTCTTCTGTTACTTCGACTCCTACGGGACTTGCCAGTTCCTGTAATAGAGCTTCCTCATTTATTTTCTCATCTGCAACAAGGTAATTCTGACATCAATCATAATTGTAATCAGAGAAGATAGTTGTTAATAATCCTGATGTGAATTAATGGCCTGTTTATAAATGCTTACCACTTGCTTAAATTACCTTTTCGTTTCCCTCCTTTTTGTCTCATAACGACAATACAACACCCAATAAGAATTGCAACCATAATCGTTGTAAAACTTGCAACAAGAACAATCATCCAGACTTTCCATTTCTCTCCTGCTTTTCAACAAAGTACATTAAATTGGTGAAAAATATTCAAAACAAAAAGATTGAATCTTTGACAAAATTATCATTAAAAGATCCAATTCACTTAGAGATTACAAGCACTGACCTTTTGGACCCGTGTATACGAGTTGATTACTGGACATATTGTAGAAACTGTTGAGCTGAAACCTGACGATACAATGCCTACTAAGGACCGCTCCACCTTCCTTTGAAGAACTAAGTTCATTCAAAGCGCTGTTTAAGCAATCACGACATTGATCTCCTGTTGAGTCTCTGGTGCATTGAAGAAGACCATATATTTTTCGTCTCCCCGAGAATTCGATTTCTCCAGTTGCAAACATTTTCTTGGAAGGATTGTATGCCGCCTCACTCGACAAGTTATTCAACAAAAACATCAAAACATCATTAAAATTACCAGGATCTGAAACAATTTTCTGTTGATCATTCCATGGCGGGAACCGTCCTGTATAAGTATTCCCCGAAAAGAAATGCTGAAAAGAGTAGTGAACTTGACATAAATCGCACCATATTACTGCATCCACTGTCTGACAAGTATTGAAGATTGTTCTCCATGCATTCTCAACACAGCTCTGACAAACTGTGGCGTTGACATCACCTCTGCAAAGGGCCTGACCATAGACGGAGTCCGGAAACTCACCAAAAGAGGTGTTGTTGAAGCCTGTCGGTGCTGTTTTAGAAGGCAAAGTCTGAAGAAGAATATTCAGGTTGTGCTGAAATGTGCTATTGAGAGTGTAGTTATGTGAATCGCTTGAACAATAAGGGTAAGGAGGAAAGTCTGAACAAGTACTATTAGGGATGCAGAATAGCAGAAGTGGTATGATCAAAAGAGGAATAGAAAAATAATCTCCTTTTTTCATCTTTGTTGGTTGACAAGACTTTTTGGAATACAAATTTAGCTAAAAAGTTACGTTATGTTAATATGCAAATTTCTATTACAATGCAAAGTCCGATGTTCTTGGTTAGTTCTGATCTGATTGAACATATTACTCAGAAACTTCTACACTGCTGCTGGGCCTTGAAACTGACAGGAAATGGTTATCATGCATGAATTTGTTGGAGACCAGTGGCGAACAAAACTGCGGTGAGAATCAATTCAATGGAACATTGTTAATTCAATAAAACATTTTCAGTTGAATTACTTGAATATATAACATCCTGTTATTAAATTTTTCATCTTGCAAATAAAAAATGAAACAGGTAACAGTTGACTTAGTACAGAGAACGCGTGTGACATGGAATAAATTAAAATTGTCGGGGGAATCACTTTTGAAACTTCTACATCATTTTAGATCAAATTCATCATTGATGTCTCCAGCCATTATTAGAGAAATACTTATCTAACTAAACAAAAATTGGCCCATATGGTTGTTATTTTCTTGGTCTAAGTTTGATTATATCTCGTAATCATATGCATTCTGAAACTGAATTTTTTATTTGAAGTCATAAAAGTAGTATAACTTCTTTGGCCAACAGAATAGAGGGAGTGAAACTACTTTGTGCTTTCTTAATTCCGTTCTTCAAGATATTCTTTACATGCATGCCAACTTGCTGTGCTCATAAATTGACGTTCATATGAATCAAACTTGCTGTGTCACATCATACTCAAATCGTATATTCTCTCCAACGACTCAGCTTTCATTATCCTATCCTATTAAATGCGTGCTAAAAAATTAAGTTGGACAGCTAAGATTAATAATCTTAAATTTCCACAAAATGATTTAATTTTCAAGGTTGCCGGCGGAAAACTTCTTTTTTTATATTCAAATGGTTTGGTTAAGTTGACTTAGATTTTTATTTCTCCTTTCTGAATAGGACTAATTGCAATTTAAGTTACGTAATTGCATATTATTTAAGTTTTTCAATTGTCACTTCAAAAACAATGTCTTCTCTTACCGTAAAATCTGCAAAATCAATTGATGTGACTCTATAACAATTCTCAGTCATATTTAAGGGAACGATCAAGACAAACAAGGACTTGGTCCAAAATCCAGTGGAAATTATATGGTTAACGCGAGGTCGAAATTCACGAGTCATTGAAGAATTTTCCACTGCTGAATCCTGAGCCAGTATTGTTTAAGGAAAAAAGAAATGTGTTTGTTCAAAAAGTCATACAGTCTGTAATAGAAAGGGAGATTCCCAAGTGTCATCTATCATAGTTTAAATCTAAGTATAGTGCTCCTACGTCGGGACCAGTGGTCCTGACAATTCTTTTATCTACAAACATCATTGATTTTACAGATTCTGCATTTGCAGCATTTTTGGTCTTGCCAATTATTATACACTAATCATGATAACAAGCTTGAATATGTTTCGGTAAACCAAAACAAATTGAAATCTGGTAACTGTAATCGTTACATTTAATTCATCTTCTGAATCACCTTGGCAAAATATCAGAAATACTTAAATTATGGCCGAACAATTGTTGAGAATTGCCTGTTCATGGTCTATGAATGTTCCCACGGAGAAAGCAGGCCGTTCTGGTGGAGGAAGAGTTGAATTTTCATTTCTCAGCATCATTACAACGGACGATATGGATGGTCTGTCACAGGCACCCTCTTGAACGCACAGTAGACCAATGTGCATGTACCGCGAAAACTCATCAGAACAACATGATTCTGTCACCAATGGATCCACCAATTCCAACTCATTTCCTCCATTATACAAATGCCATGCCTGCATCATCATTAATACACAGTAATTATACAAAGTTGTAAAATTAATTGAAGACCAGTTACTTAATTAACCTCATAAACTTGCATATGCTAGGAGGCTAGGAGCACGCTTTGATTTATGAAAGCCGGCATTCCTTCTTCCCGTTATAATCTCAAGCAATAGAACTCCAAAGCTGAAAACATCAGACTTGATGGAGTATAAACCTTCCATGGCATACTCTGGAGCCATGTATCCACTATTTCACAAGAGGGAACAAAAGAAACCATTTCAATTTACGAGTCAAATAGACCCATGTGATGCTGGTGGCATAATCATTGACGTCAAAGACTAATTGCAAAGATGAAAGTTTACTTACTAAGTTCCAACTATTGTGAGGGTATTGGCTTCGCCTTCGCTGCCTGCAAATATCCTCGCCATCCCAAAGTCTGAGATCTTTGGATTCATGTCATTGTCTAGCAAGATATTGCTAGCTTTAAGGTCCCTATGTATTATTCTGAGTCTAGAATCCACATGGAGATAATGAATCCCTTTGGCAATTCCATTTATAATATTGATGCGACTGCTCCAATCCAGCTGTGTGCGTTTCCGAGGATCTAACATCAGGATTAAAACTAAGAATTACATGAAGAAGTACAAAACCTCATGTTCCTTGAGTAAATATTGAGGATACTATTGCACAAAGCAATTAAAAAAATTCTGAAGAAAACTAACCAAATAGGATGACATCTAGGCTGCTGTTGGGCATAAATTCATTGACGAGAATCTTTTCTTCTCTCTCAACACAAAATCCAAGAAGCCTGACAAGATTTTTGTGTTGGAGTTTCATTATTAGCAGAACCTCATTTGAGAACTCTTCTGTACCTTGCTCGGAACAGCTTGAAAGCCTCTTGACTGCTACTTCCTGCCCATCCTTCAGCACAACCTTCCAGAGAAAAGGACAAGACAACAAATGACCAAAAGAAATAAGATAACTTTAGTTCTATTTCAGCAGAATCACAAAATGTACTGCTAATTCTTTACCTTGTAAACAGGGCCAAAACCACCTTGCCCCAACATGTTTGAGTCAGCAAAATTATAAGTAGCCTCCTGTATAGACGCCAGGTCTATAAACGCATATTCTCGAGCATTAAGACTTTCCATTGCTTGAAAATTAATTATGAAAATCGGAGTTATTTGTGTCTCCAATATTCTGCAAGGAATTTTCCTGACTTGTAATTTTTTTCCTCCCTGCAAAAACAAGATTCTTGAAGTCAATTAAAATTGTAAAAAACTGAGAACAGAAAACAACAGAACTTTTCAATAATATTCAATCCAACATAATTACATCTTTTAATTCCGTTCTTCACACCAGCATAGTAAACAAAGAAACTCAAAGGTGTTACAACCACAATCGCTGCTGCAATTATAATGATTATAATTATCCACATGCGATGACCTGCAATTACACAAGGAAAAGAGATTCCATTTTAGTCAGTAAGAAAGCACATATCAATTATCTGTTGCAAGCGACTCCATTTAAATACTTACTTTTCCCAGTTCCTTGATTCTGCTGGGAGACAGAGTCTTCACTCGTTGCTCCTTCATAAAACGCATACAATTCATACCTCAAATAGCAACTGCGGCTGAGAAGCCGAGCTCCACGATAAAAGTAGCAGCAACTTGAAATATTCGCTATGGCAACCCGCAGGCATGTGTTACAGTAAGTAGATGACAAGTCTGTAGTCCACTGCACCATTGCATAGATTGTCTGTTGGTCCGTGAAGGGAACTTTCTTGGTCGCATACATATTGGTTGAACGATTGAAAGCTGCGGTATTGGCAAGATCTGTCAAAATCTGATTCACCACTAACTTAAACCTTTCTGGCTCTGAAATGTTCTTCATGTTAAATTTGGGGATGTTTCCTGAAACATCTAAATGGCCGAGGAAGTTGTTATTCGAGTAGCGTAATTGACACCTCTCTTCCCACACAACTGCCTCTGTGTCGTTGGGACAGAGAAACATGATGTCGGACGATGCTATTCTGACGCAGTTCTACAGGTTACGTTGTTGACATAGTTGAGGCAAAGAAATTGAGCAAAGACACTATCTGTGCCGTTCTTGGTGGAGGCGTTATACAGTTTTGAAACTGAAGCATTTAAGGGAAGAGTACGCATGAGGTTCTGCAGATTGTTCTGGAATAGGGTGTTGTATGAGTTGCTGGCTGTGGTTGAACAAACGTTGTAGGGAGGATCTGCATGTGCTAGTTGAAGAATTTCAAGAATAATGAACGGCGAAAACAGTTGAATGGTTGGTGCAATAGTTTGATAAGAACCCATGCCTTGAATTATGAGTTTTAGTGCTTGTAGGACAATTCCAATGAAGAAAATTTTCTCCAATCTGTGTCTGAAATTAGTGTCTCTTCCTGACAGGTTGATACTACTCTAATTTGAGAACATATAATAGCTTTATGGAGGAGTCTCCATCAGTTCAGTTCGCGCATGAGAGAGATTGGCTCATGACTGTAGCATGAATTTTCCAAGAACTAACATTTAAAACATTTTGAGCATATCTAAAGTGCGACAATGGATCCTTAAAAAGAACAAAGAGGCGACCATATTTTATTAAGATGACTAATGTTTTGCGTGATGTGATATCGAAAAGTCCAAAGAAGAGTTGTTATATGGTCAAGACTCTACATACACAAGTGGGTAAATATTTTGTACTCGAGTTTGGTGGAATTCGCAATGTTTAATATCCAACAAGGTTTCCTTATTCAAAATGTCAGATTGTCAGTTTCTTGGGAAGTCTTATGATCCAAAGTGGTGTTTACAAAACTAATGTGGAAAATGACACGGTATACAAGTTAAAACACCAAAGTTTGCAATACGCGTCAATGATAAATTTATGAAACTAATTTTATATACACCAGACTATTTATGTATTTTAACACGAAGCCCTCAATCTACATCTTTTTTTTTTCTCGTCCTCTCTTAGTCTCATGTGTCTCATCTCTCTCCTCACCTCTTTTCTCTCCCTTCCTTTCTCCTCCACCTCCACCTCCACTGTCGTCAATCGTCGCCACACTACCGATCTAGTTTCTCTATCTCGACGGTGGTTCTATTACATAGTGTGGAGCTTCCATCGTATCATGCTGTCGCTGAGCTTTCGTCGTGTCGCATCATGTCGTCGTCTCTAGTTTGCAGAGGTGGTGTTCGGTGGACAGCGATCGACTAAACTACAGATCAACGTAATGGCAGAGGATGATGGCAACGACAATTAGGGTTCCCATTGAAGCTTTGATTTAGTGAAAATTAGTTATTTAGTCCTTTATTTTTTGAAAAGTTATTATTTTAGTCCTAAAAGTAAATGTTGACAAATGATCGACACATGGTAGATGAATGATGGACATTTTTTGTCCTCATATGTACACCTATTGTTAAATAAAATAGATTTTTAGATAGTGAACAGATGGTGGATATTTTTTATCCACCATATGATATGTACTCTATTGTCTACCTATAAATTTATAAAATCCTAATTGTTAAATGAAACACATTTTTAGATAGTGAACACATGGTGGACTTTAATTTAATGAAAATTAGTTATTTAGTCCTTTATTTTTTGTTAAATTATTGTTTTAGTTCTAAAAGTGAAGGTAGACAAATGGTGGACAGATGATGGCTTTTTGTCCACATATGTGCACACATTGTCCACCTTTTATTAAATAAAATAATTTTTCAAATGGTAGATACAATGTGCGCATTTTTGTCCACTATATGTACCCTTGTTGACCTAAAAATTTATAAAATCCTATTGTTAAATGAGCCAAATATTTAGATGGTGGAAACATGGTGGACAAAATGTCCACCATAAGAACACTATGTTAGAGGTGGTCATTCTTGAATTGGATTGGCCAGAACAGCAATCGGAACTGGAACCAGGCAAACCGCCCAAACTATGATTAGATTTAGGTTCAAGGAATCTTGAAACTATTGAACCTGCGGATTGAACTGTCAGTTAACTGGCGTTTCAACCCTTATAAACCTGCAATTTTAACCAAAATCAGTTATTCAATCTTTCTAAATCAGTGGTTTTAACCCTCTTAAACTAGTAATTTTAACCAAAATCAGCGGGTCAACCTTTTTAAAAAATCCAGTTTGAACTAGACTGAACTGAATTTAAAACCGAACCACCCAGAACCTCCCCTGAGTAGTTTGTTTCTTGTTCAAAGGTTTCATAGAACCAGAACCGCCGGTTCTAAATAGTGGTCATGTCTATGTATACTTGTTGTTCATTTTATATGTCTAAAACTTAACAAAATTTGAGATTCTAGCATTTTTGTAAATAGTTTCTTCTTATTACTATTTTTAAAAATAGTTCCATGCACGTGATAATTTTGCAAAGTTGACATTTATTTTTTGACATTTTTGTGTTTTTCCAAACTAAAACACCTGATATCAACTATTCGTTGACTTGGCCTGTATACCTATTCACCGTTTGTTTGGGCCTTGAAAATATTTTCTCTATTTCTAATGATAATTAGTTAAAATAAAATATTTTCTAGCATTTGCAGAACATTTTCCAATAGAGCAATTGATTCTTGCCCCAAACCTGCTTGAAACATTTTAGAGACAACAAAAAATATCCTTAACATATTTTCCATACTAAAAAACAATGAAAATAATTTCCTGGAATTCATTTTCAAAAATTCATTTCCCATAAAAAAAATTCCTTATCTTTCACAAACAAACGGCGCCGCTGTAGTTGGTTGTAACCCTGTGCCAAAAATTTATATAACAAATTAAGAATCCTGTGGCAAAGATCCTTGACTGTACACATGGCTACTTAACATCCTTGATTATATATATAATCAGCAAAGTTGAAGTTTAAAAGTAATATCTAAAAGCTTCTAGCTTTTTTTTTTTCTTGAATTTTGTGGTAATTTGAAATATTTTTCAATAATAAGATCTTTTATAACCTTTTTTTTCTCAAGAGATTTTTTTTCATTTTTTAATAATCTATATACTGTATATACAACTTCAAACTGTCTAAAAAATATTTTTACAATATCTCTAGAGTCGTCATGCATCAATTCTATGATTTCTACATATGTCACATTAATCATTTAATAATTAGTTTAAGTATAGATATGTTAGTGGTTATTTGGAAAAAAGTTTTACAAAGTATGATAATTTTTTTTAAAAGATCGGGTGGACTAAACCCAAAACCGTTTTACCTCTACTCACCCCATGTTCAAACCCGAGAAGTCGCCAAGGTAGAAAGAAGCCTCAGCCACCCGAGCAAGCCCCTGGGGGCTACAAAGTATGATAATTAAACTTCATTGAATTTAGTCAGCTGATCCATTTATAGATTTACATTAGATTTATGAAAATAATAAAAAAAAATTAGTTCATTTAATACTACTTATTTGTTAACTTGGTTATTATTTAATTTATATAATATTAATTTTCTTCAATAAATTTTTATTTAATTACTATATATGTATTATATATTTTTATATTATATTAATATACAAAAAATTAAATCGAAACCTACAAGCTATGCAAACTGCCATAATTAAACATAGAACTCCTTACATACTACTCATTATCCTCATTAATCATGATGTAGAAATCTTAATTTTAATATTTTATTGACTAAAGTTTCTCTCTATATTTTTTTAAAAAATTAAGGTCTTTAGATTTAAAAAATGCAAAACATATATGTCGAACTCAAAACTGTGCATCGCGGGTTATTTGACTAGTAAATACTAATCAATGGCATATTGACTAATAAATTACACATAAAATCTGTTTCTGTGAGCTGTATAATGGAATTTCTGAATATGACAAACGTAGCAAATACTGTGTATTACTGATGTCCTTGCATTTGGGCATGAGGAGGAGACACATCAAAATCACCGTGGTGATACGTTTGAAAGAGTTACCTGATTAACAGAATAAATTTTATTATTTGAAGATCCTGATGAGATTGGAACAACTCGTCCAACAGAAAATGCAGGCTGTGAGGGCCTAGCAAGTGTTATAGTATCGCTAGCCAACATGACAACGACATATGACATGGAGGGCCGATCGGCAGGGTCCTCTTGCACACACAACAAACCAATATGAAAACATTTAAGCACCTCAGCTGCAACTCTTGACTTTTTAAGTAACGGGTCTATCAACTTCAAGCCTTGACCCTTATACCACATCTTCCATGCCTAAAATTAACAATAAAGGGTTGATGCAAACTGGACAAATAATCAATATTGATATGAAAATTGGATTAGAGTTTTAG
The DNA here is from genome assembly GCA_948243855.1 of Flueggea neowawraea. NCBI lineage: Eukaryota > Viridiplantae > Streptophyta > Magnoliopsida > Malpighiales > Phyllanthaceae > Flueggea > Flueggea neowawraea. The sequence continues at coordinate 1,244 of CAODLS011267105.1, read as the reverse complement.
GGACTTACATAAGTAAGGAGGCTTTCCCCATGCTCCGATAAATGGAATCCATTGTTTCTCTTCCCACTAATAATCTCTAATACAATAACTCCAAAACTGAAAACATCTGATTTTACAGAAAATAATCCTTCCATCGCGTATTCTGGCGCCATGTATCCACTATTTAAGTTCAGGAAAAAGGCAAAATTAAAGGCTAGTTTTTTTTTTCCCTACCATATCATATTTGCTAAAAAGATGGTGAATATAATGCTTTCTTGTCAAGTTCAAAAAATAAAAGGTGAAGATACATACTACGTTCCAACAACTCTGTTAGTATTAGCTTGATTTTGGTTTCTACCAAAAATTCTTGCCATTCCGAAGTCTGATATCTTTGGATTCATGTCATCATCAAGCAAAACGTTGCTTACTTTAAGATCTCTGTGAACGATTTTGAGACGAGAATCTTCATGCAAATACATTAGGCCACGAGCAAGACCATGAATGATGCTAAATCGTCTTTGCCAATCAAGTTGAACAGCCAACTTTGGATCTTATAAGAAACAAGAATGCAAAAAATAATCAGTTGTTTTTTGATTGTGGAAAGAGCAAGTCGATGGTTCTAAAGTCATACCAAACAGAAAAAAAATCAAGGCTTTTGTTGGGCATGTACTCATAGATGAGCAATTTTTCTTTCTTCTCGAAGCAGCACCCGACAAGTTTGACAAGATTTTTGTGTTGCACTCTGGCAATTAAAGTGACTTCATTCATGAATTCTGTCAATCCCTGACCTGAATTGCTCGAGAGTCTCTTTACTGCGATGTCCTTACCATCTTCTAATGTACCCTGGAAGAATCTTGCAAATGAATTATGCGATAAACAGTCATATGCATATAAAGAATTTATAGAATTATATATTTGTTAACGTAGGTAGCAATTGCATAAATTTCGCGTTATTTTAAGTGCACTGTGCTGATAGAGGTTACAAGCATGAATACCTTATACACAGGCCCAAAACCACCTTCTCCAAGTTTATTTTCATCAGAAAAATAATGAGTGGCTTTGTGCACGATGTCTAATTGGATAAAAGGCAAATCCTGAGACCCTAATGGCTTCTCTTCTTCAATACTTCCTTTCGGATTTCTGTCTCCATTTCTCGATCTCCCCAAATCAAGAAAGCGAAATTCTTGGATAGTTTCACTCACACCAACTGATATTTGGAGTTCAAATGTTTAATTGACATAAGATGAGCATTATATACATTGGAA
>CAODLS011267037.1:0-15410 GCA_948243855.1 Flueggea neowawraea | reverse complement strand
TTTCCATAAGATGCAATGTTTTGAGATTTGTGAGGAGGCCAATTTCTGGTGGGATTTTACCGCCGAGATTATTAATGGACAGATCAAGATAGATGAGCTTGGAAAGCAGGCTTATTTGAGGTGGAATGATACCATAGAGCTCATTCATGCTGAGATCTACATAGGCAAGTTCAGGAAGAGATGAGAATGGAAATTCTTGGAGGGTACCTATTATACCTGCACCTGTCAGGTTTAATCTAAGTACTCTTCCAGCTCGTTGCATTCAATCCCAAACCAAGAGGAGCATTGAGTCGGGTTGGCTTGGTTGAGAGTCCATGAAGGCAGGGGTGAGTTGGTTTGGTTGAGCGTAGCTTTCCATTGCAGAAGAGCTTCTGCTTCTTCACTAGAACCAGAAACAGCATGAAGTGAAGAATGAAGCAAAACTAACAGGATTAAGTGATTGAGCAGGGTTGGAAATCCCATAATTCTTTTTTTCTTCTTTTAAATCTTTGTGTAATGCAGGTAGTGATTTGCAAAAGACGCACTGAAATTAAGTTATGGAATTTGCATTTAGCAAAACAACCATCTTTGTATTTAATACTTTATGTTGACTTCCGTTGACTGCTTTTATAAGTCTTCGAGTAATAAAAATCAAGGTTTTAGTGGAAATAATGGTGTGTTAATTTCCAAGACAAGGGAAGAAGATAAAGTTAGCACTGGCATGTGGGTTCCGAATAGATTTTGGGCCGATTACAGAAACATACCCGAATAAGATTTATATTACAACAAATTACATGTCGAGGACTCCTAACATCCGGGCGGCAGAGCTTTTAAACATGTGATAATTACACATACATACCAAAAATTTTGCAACATTTACTTCGTCCGGACCGTGTATATTTATTACAGATACATTTTACAATATTTTTATCTGTGAAGTTGTAATTTTTAAATTGATGGATATAATTTTTAAATTCACATACTCTTATTTATAGCTGTTTTTATATATGTTTACATATAAACAAATATAAATAAGTATAAACAGTAAACTATTACTAAAAATATAATTTTCAAAAATTAGCTCCAAGAGCGTGTAATTTTCAAAAACTTAGTTTTATAGGGCATGTAATTTTGGAAAATAGATATGGAAAGTTGGATTATAAATTTATAATTGAAAAGGGATATATATGTAATTAACCCTTTAAATTAAACATCCGTACAAAATACATAACGGGCCAATTAACAGCCCAATTTGGAAATTTTATTACAAAATTTAAGCAGCCATATTAATCAGCAAAACTCAATTTACCGCACCCCATACAGCAAAGCTTTTTTTAAAAAAAGATTTAATTCCTGTTTTTTTTTTTAACCTCTTTCAGGTATTTTTTTTTACATCTAAATTGTTTCTTTTTTAATTTATTTTATTTTTATCTTGTTTTTCTCCTTAATTTTTTTTTATTTTACAATTTATTTAGTTTATTTTTATTTTTTTATTCTTTTAATCATATTTTATTTATTAAAAACATTTTAAAACCCATTTTTTTATTTTTTTCATTTAAGTCATTTTTTGAATTTTTTTCAATTAGATTAAATTTTTTTTCACTTCCAAATTATTTATTTTTTTTGTTTTACACTACTTTCATCCAATTTTTCTTGCCAATTTTTTATTTTATAATTTATGTGATTTATTTTAAATTTTAAATTATTCTATTAGTTCTTTTAATTATCTTGTCCTTTTTTATTACTTTTAATATCTAGAAAAAAACTAATTAAAAACCAAATAAAAAATAGAAAAAACCTTGTATAAATTTTTTTAAATGACGTTGTATTAAATTTAAATAAATCTTATATCAACCTTTATTTTCTTTTCGTACAAAATTTCTTTCCTTTTTTTACATTATTTTTTGTTTTACTAAAAAACAACCTTATATCTACCTTAAGTAAATCTTATATCAACCTTCATTTTTTTTCCATGAGAAATTTCTTTTCTTTTCTTTTTCTATTTTACTAAAAAACAACCATATACCAACCTTAAGTAAACTTTATATCAACTCTCATTTTCTTTCCATACGAAATTTGTTTTTTTACTAAAAAATAACCTTGTATCAATTTTTTTAAATGACCTTGTATCATCCTTAAATGAACCTTATATCAACCTTCATTTTCTTTCCGTACAAAATTTTCTTCTATTTTTATTTTAATTTTTTTTTTACTAAAAAACAACCTTATATCAACATTAAGTGAACCTTATATCAACCTTCATTTTTATTTCCTTAAAAAAATTATTTTTATATTTTTTGTTTTACAAAAAAAAACCTAATATCAACCTTAAGTAAACGTTATATCAACCATCATTTCATTTTCTTTCCATAAGAAATACACCGTAAGAAAACCTTAAAAATTTAAAACAAACATAAATAAACTTCAAATAAAAATTTTAAAAACCATAAGTAAACTTCATTTTCTTAAGAACCAAAAACATACATTTTTTGAATAATTGTTTATTTGTAAACATTAAATAATTTTTTTACAAAAAGAAAAAATATAAAACTCAACACCTAGGGTTTCTGCCTAAAACGGCCAAACCTGGTCGTCCCCCTAAGTGACCAAATTTGGCCGCTGCTAATTCAAAACAACATAGACAAGGCGGAGGATAGCAAGAAGACGACGACGAGAAAAAGGAAACTAGATTTGGTCGCGGAAGACGAGGAGGAGACGACGACAACAAGGAAACCATATATGGTCAGGGAAGACGAGGAGGAGATGACAACAACACCAGATCTGATCGCTGAAGACGAGGAGGAGACGAGAGCGAGCAGTAGTGTGAGGAGGATGGGAACGAAGAGTATGCAGAGATAGAAGAGAAGGCATAGGAGGCCAAGAGGAGGGGGAGAAGAAAGAGGAGGGAGAGGAGAACAAAGAGAGAGAGAGAGAGAGAGAAAGAAGAGAGAGAAAAAGTAATGGCTAAATGAGACAAAAGAGAGAAAGCCAGCGGACTAAATACAAATTTAGTCCGTACGGACTAAGAAAAAATGCGAATAAGTGTAATAACTAGGCTGAAAATTGAGAAAAAATGGTCAAAGCAGTTAGTTTGTAATTGATGGTCCCAATTGCAGTTGAGAATTGATGAGACCTAAAAATTAAGGCTATTAATTATATTTAATTTCTAGTTGAAACATAATTATTGTCATCAATGAGAAATGTTACGAACGTTTCTTATTATTCATTGCTTGGCACTCTATAAATAGGTATGAGGCAACTATTTGAAGAGGGCTTTATTCTCTACTCCTACTGATACTTTACAAAATTCTCTACTGACTTGAGCGTCGGAGACTCCCCCGGAGAGCATCCCGGCCTCTTTGTGTTATGTGTTCTTAGGTCTGAAGGCGACGTTCATGATTCTCAAGTGTTCTAGTTCACTTATTATTGTTGTTCATTTTCTGATGCAATAACAATTGGTGCCGTCTGTGGGAACACTGAACGAAAAGCCTTGTTCGTCAACTCCCGAGAAGAAGTCCACTGACAATATCTCCTCATTCGCTATGGTTCAAACGCCTTCAAACGAAGCCGAACATCTCAAGGTGGATGCAAGGAGAGTTGATGCTGGAGCGGGACCATCAAGAATCATCGTCCCCACCGTTCCACTCGCCGAGTATGATGTGCTGAGGAGACAAAATAAGGAGAACCATAAAGCCTTAGACGAGTTGGTCACATTGCTTTAACAATTCCTTCCTTAGGAACAACTTCCACCAACATTACGTGCTTACGCCTAAAGGGCTCAGAGTGGAGGAGTCCCAGAAAAGCGTGATGGTCCTCAAAAAAGTCATTACCAACCTACACAAGTGCCAGAGCGGCTGAATCCTTTACCCCTCTAAGAGCGCTTCGATGTTCCAGTACCTGTTCTTGTTCCTGATGCTCGGGCTGAGGCTAGAAAGGGAAAACTACCACGAGGTGGTGAAAAGCACCTATAGAGGAGAGCCTAGGGTTCCTCCGAAAAATGTGAAAGTAGAGCCTCAATCTTTTATGAATGTTTGAGAAGTGGCAGGCGTGAGGAAAATGATCGAAGAAATCCTCGAGGAGAAGAAGCTGGTTCATGTGGAGGAGGAGGAGCAGAAAGCAAAAGCTCTATTCATTAAAGAGGTTATGGAAAACCTCTTCCCCCAAAGTTCAAGATGCTATCGCTGTCGACTTTCTCAGGAAAGGAGGACCTGCACGAGCATGTTTAGAACTATGAAGCCATCATGATGCTTCATAAATAGGAGGATGCCATCATGTGTCATGCGTTCTCAATCACGCTAAAGCATCATGCCCGGTCATGGTTCAACGGGCTGAAAGAGGCAACTCTTTCCTGTTTTGATCATTTAAGGAAGAAGTTCATCAATGCCTCCATCATTTACAACAAGCGCAAGAAGGATGCTATATACCAGTTGAGCGTGAGGAAGAGAGAGAAGGATAATCTGCGACAATACATGGATAGATTCAGGAATGCCACACTCGAAGTCCATGATCTACAACTTGGAGTAGCGGTGGCTGCGATGTTGCAAGGGACACGATCGGTACAACTACAAGAGTCGTTGTCTCTTGACCAGCCAAAAACTTTGGCCGACCTCTTCGTGAAAGCAAACAAATATATCCTGCAGGCTGAGGTCATGAAGATTGTGGGAACTAAAGAAGACAAATAGAAGAAAGGGAAGGAGAGAGAGGCTCAGGAGGAACCGAACAGAAAGAAAGAAAAGTCGAGAGACTCGAGAGCACACTTTAGTCCCCAGTTCGAGAAGTACACACCATTGAACGAGTCAAGGTCAGCGATCTTAGCGGTAATAGAGGGGTCTGGACTCATTTCCTTTCCCCCAAGAATTGAAGGGCCTTTAGGGAAAAATGTGGACGCCTACTGTCGGTACCATGATGCGAGTGAACACTTTACGAAAAAGTGTTAGGAACTAAATAATAAAATTGAAAACTTGGTTCAAGGTGGGCACTTGGGCCAATTTGTTGATGATGAAGCATCGAGAGAGGAGCCATGCAAAATAAAACAAGGCATCAAAGAAGGAATGATGATCAAACAAATGATCAACATGTGGCCAACTAGGCATGCTTCCACTAGAAATGTCATGCTTTGTCCTTTGAGTATACTTTAGACGGTGATAAAAAGTTGATATTTTAAGTTTTTGTTGATTTTTTCTTGTGTAATTTTCTATTTAACGAATAAAATTTTTATTTCTCATGCATAAATAACTACTCTTGTGAATGAAGAATAGGTTAAGGCAAGTCTAGGGTTTGGCCACACGAAACAGAAAAGCTTGCAAGTAATCAGGCTTTCACATGGCAAACAACTAAACCGTGAGTAAAAAAACTTGCGAGAAATCGGGCTCTCACGTAACAAATATGTGAGTAGAAAAACTTACAGGAAACTGAGCTCTCACCAAGCGATGAAAAAATAGATTGTGATGTGGCAATAGAGCACAAAGTTTGAAGTAAATCGAACGCTCATTGTAGAACACACGTAGTGGAAAATTGAACATCACATGTGACATGTGAAAACCCAAGTAGTGTTGTCATGCATGTGACAGTGTACTCGCTAAGACGTGTGGTAAGCGAAACCCTAAGTGGTATTGTCATGAACGCAAATGAAGGTTTATCCGCTAATATGTGTTGATGAGTGAAACGCCATGTGGTATTATCATGAAAGTACATGGCAGCTTATTCGCTAAGACATGTGGCAAGTAAAACCCCAAGTGATATTGTCATGACGACACACGAAAATTTATCTACTTCGTCCTCAACTAGTGAATCAACTCCTCCTACTACTAAGACTCAACTGAAATCACTTGCCCAAAAATCTCATTTGATGAAGTGATTGGGGAACAACAATACTTATAAATTATGCAGGAACGAAAAGCACATCAACATGGTGAAGATGATGATCTTCACGAAATGGAGTTGAAATGACGAACTTCTCTAGGAACTCCATTGGACAAGTTGGTAAACTCCATCAGGAAATGTTGAACCTCCTGAGGAGGTGAAATCCACGAAGAGATGACGAACTCCACGAGATAGGGTCGAGATGTTGAACCTCACGAGGAGGTGAGGATGAGGAACTTCCTGAAGATATGACAAACTCAGCGAAGTGGGGTTGAGATGTTGAGCCTCACGGGGGGGTGAACTTCCTGAGGAGATGACGAATGTCGGGAGGTGAGGATGTTGAATCTCACGAGGAGATGGTGAACCCCGCGAGATAGGGTTAAGATGCTGAACCTCACGAGAAGGTGAACTCCTTAAGAAGATGGTAAGCTTCATGAGGTGGAATGGAGATCACAAACTACATAATGTGAAGTCGAGATGGTGGACTCTTCAAGATGAGTAAGTGATGAAGGACTCTACGAGTTGGTGAGCTCGACGAGGCCACAAACCATGAGACAAGAGCCACTAGCCATGAGTCAGGAACCACGAGCCAGGAGCCACGAACTAGGAGCCATAAGTCACAAATTGCGAACCACTATGGTATCACAAGCCACCAAAGTGTGTTGAACGCCCATGTAGAGGTGGGGGTGAAGTCCTCTGAGGCGCAACTTCTGAACACCTACTCGGTAGTGGGGGTGAAATCTTCTAAATTACAGCTGCTGAACACCCACTTAGTGGTGGGGATGACAACAGCGACAAGTGGCCTGGTCTGCAACAGCAACGACGAGTGGGCTAGTATGCAATGACAAGTGGCTTGGTCAGCAACAACAATGGCAAATGATCTAGTCCACAATAGCAACGACAAGTGGTCTGGTCCGCAATAGCAACAATAAGTGATCTGGTTCATAACAGCAACAATGAGTCCTCTAGAACACCTCAAACGATATGTTTCTTCTGGAACATCTCGAATGACGTGTCGCCTCTGGAGTATCTTAAACGGCGTGTTGCTTATAGAACATCACGAACGGCTTGTTGGCTGGAACCACGAGCCACGGACAACGAACTGTGAGCCACAAACCACGAGCCACGGGCCACGAACCATGAACCACAAACCACGAATCACGAAAGTCACAACCTCGAGCCATCACCACCGCTGTTGTATTCCATCCGAAGCTACCACTGAAAAATAATAATAAAAAAAAACAGACAAAAAACTTTCATTATTCACAACTTAGCTTTTGGACACATTCAATTTGACAACATGTATGCACACATTATAATAGTGGATAGAAGAAAAAGGAATATCAAGACTAACAGTGCCATGGTAGGAACGTATGTGCATGCAATCATGCATGGTTACTGTTTATGCAACAACGGTGCCGCCAATGGTGAAATAGCAAAAAGAAAAGAAAAGAAAAGACATAGGAATTGATCGAAGAAGAGGAGGGCAAGATAAATTGAGGAGAAGTGAAGCGAACAACAAGGGAAGAACATACGAAGAAAGTGGTATATATTATTAGGGTTTCAAATAATTAAGATGGAAGGAATCACTAATTCTAGGAGTAAATGAGAAGGTGAGGAATATTTCGGAAGTCTCAAGTTAATTTGCTAAAAATTACGAAATTTTTGGAAAAAAATCAAAGACAGAATCGACTGCAGGATGTGAATTATGCACTTGATTTTGTAAAAGGGAAAGAAATCGAAAATGGAAATCAAAATTAAAGAGGAAGAGAACATGTTTTGTAAAGTGAGAGGGAAAAGTCAAATGAGTTGAAGAAAATGAACCAAGAGAATGAAGATGCCACAAAGGCCCAGGGGAGTAAAAAGTTTAATCAATAAAAAGTAAAAGAAGTGGGCTTACTTAGTGGAAGCCCAGCAGAAACTTGATATATATATATATATATATATATATATATATATATATATATATATATATAAAAGGGTTTGAATACCAGAAATATTAACAGGTATCTTCCCAAATTGAGAAGTAAATTTCAAGAGGTCTCTCGCCAGTGATATTAATGGCAAAATTCAATTCACGCTTGAAGGGAAACGCTCTTGATTTTTTTTCACTCTTGTCTTTGAAAAATCCAAAGAAAAGGGTGGAGAGTAATTGATAAGACCTGAAAAATTAAGGTTATTTATTATATTTAATTTCTAGTTGAAACATCATTATTGTCATCAATAAAAAACGTTACGAACGTTTTTTATCATTCATTGCTTGGCACTACAAATAGGTATGAGGCAACTAATTGAAAGAGGCTTTATTTTCTACTCCTACTTATACTCTACAAAATTCTCTACTAACTTGAGCGTCGAAGACTCTTCTGGAGAGCATCCTGACCTTTTTGTATTCTGTATTTTCAGGTCTGAAGGCGACGTTCACGATTCTCAAGTGTTCTAATTCTCTTATTATTATTGTTAATTTTTCGAGACAACAACAATAATTATCCCTAGATTTTTGAGTTTATACTTGTCAATGTGGATGATATTTATTCGGTCCAATTGGAGGTGGACTCACTCAATAACTTGTGTGTTCATTTAAAAATTAAATAATGGAAAATGAACTCTTCATTTTTTTTTCAAGAACTCATTTTTTCTTCAACGAATTTTTTTTAACCAAAAAATCAGATCTTAGGTTACCATAAGTTTTTGTCTTTCTTTTTCTAGTCCTAATAATTTTCTGAAATAAATCTAAAACTGTTTTGAAATAACCAAAAAAACTAAAAAAATATCACTGTGGCATATCGTCTCGTCATTATCACCCAACCAAATAACTCCTAAACATCTAATCGTACGAGAGGCTTTTGGTTTATTGTCGAGGGGCTCACACGATAAAAGACTTGCCACAGTGAGTGTTGTCGTCACCAATAAACTGTCGTACGATATGCCACCATCTTCCCCCCGCTTTGCGCTGCTGCCAAACCACCACCTCACACTTCCAGATCCCCTTGTTCTTCCTTGTGCGAGCAACACGCGAACCGCTGGCGAGCGATGAGCGAGGCAACGACATAGAGAAATCGAGAGGTATAGATTTGACGAAAGGCGACAAAGACTGATGAGGGCAGTTAGAGTTTGGGTTGAGTAGAAGAGAGAAGAACGAAGAGAGAGAGAGAGAAATTGTGAAAATGGGAAGAAAAATTTGATTTTATCTAATATTGAATCTACATTTTTAAAAGTCAAAAATTTAAAAAATAACATTCTTAAAAATTAAATATTATTATAATTTAAAAATTATAAATTTTTTTATTAAAAAACTGAATTTTTAAATTGACAAATAAGATAATTAACTCATCAAAACTGTCGTTAATTTTTGGGCCCTCTCAAAAAACACGAAGTCACAATGTACGCGGCAGTCAAAGAAATCTCTTATCTCTATTTCTTTGTCGCTGGCATGCATTTTTGGCCAGGAAACTAGAGACTTGGAATTCAAACCCAAATTCACTGCTTGGATTCGACCGCTACATGGAAAAAGCGTACATCTGTTTATTACAAAATATAAAATGGGGAAATAATTTGCAAGTCACTTCAGTTTTTCCACACCAACAAATCTTCAAAAGCAAAACCTTTTTTTTTGGGTTTATTCTTCAAATGAAGATTGGCAAAAACAAAAAGGAACAACGAGTGATTGAATAAATAACTTTGCCTTAAATTTAACGGGTTAGATGACAAATCAGTTTAAAATTTAATGATTTGCCAGGCGAATTGATGAAGATTAGTTTGAAATCTTTCTCTGTTCAGTACCAAACAAACGACAACATAATTTTTTTGAAAACTTTAACAATGGGAATTGGCTCCTGTAACCCGTTTTTTAGGCCCCGAGGCTCATCAATCAGCGCTGGTCGCGCTCGAGAGTGAACATACATGTCAAATGATTCTTATTATCTAGCAGCATAAGACTTGTAGACCGAAGACGAGTGCACAAACAAATGTGAGACGAGTGCAAACAAATGTAATTTTCATAAAAAAATAAAATATAAGAGTACAATTATATTGAAATTATATCACTAGATTAAAAAAAGATAAAATAAATATAAAGATAAATAAGTTGTGTTGATGTGTGAACTTCTTATCTGAAGTCCCTCTTCCTCTTTTATAGTCTTTGGCTTGCAATATGTGCCCCCATTTACTCCACTTTCCATACAACATCTAGTAACAGCCGGTTCCATGTTTTCCGCAGAAATCAATGCTAATAATGCACTTAATAGGCATGTTTCCACTTTACAACGTGTGTAATATGCTCAAAGTCTTGTGGCTGCCACATTGATTGAGTTAAAAGTGTAAACATATACACTTGCATACCATCATATCCTATCGAGTTTGTGTAACTCGAAGCCATGTGACTTGAGGTCTCGATGGTTCTTTTACAATATATGACCAGCTCATCGAGCTCGACAATTGAGCACCGCGACCAACTAGTATCCTCAAAACCTTAGCAATATTTTAGGTGGTAACAGTTCCTAAGGTTTTAGATAATTGAATAAGATTTGTGTGTTGTTTAAACTAAAGAAAAAAAATTGTGAGATAGGTGTTATTTGTCAGTGCAACAGAATTTGACAATTTGGACAGTAAAGATCTAGAAAACTGAGCTTGGAGATGATAGGATGTTCAACTGAAGAGGGAGAAGAGTTCAGGAATTTGCCAAGAGAAAATTGGTAAGAAAGATTGTTTCTTTCGATTAATACATTGAATTGCATGACAGGACGTCCGAGATAACACAAGATCCGGTTCCTACCATACGCTTTGTCGTTTTCAGCTGGGCACATTATGCGGACTGACGACAGATCGGTCTAAACTTAACGACCATCGAATAGAGGCAAACTGGCATGTGATAAACCGCAAATGCCCATTGTCGAAAACAGATGACTGGTCGGTTACCTTTGAAATAAGAAGATTACTCTATAAATGCAAGCACCCAGCAAAAAAAAATAGAAAGTGGAAACAATTTAATTCTAATTCCATTGAACCTTGGAATTGAGCTAAATTTGAAATTAGACCCAACTAATTCCAATTCTCATGTTTGGATTCAATAAAGAAATCTCAATTCCAATTCTCAAAACATAAAATTACAATTACACTTCCACCAATTCATTTTTGTTCTTCAACCTTAGCTCCCTTTTTGTTCTCTATTTTCTTCTCAAGTTTTTGTACTCAACATTTGATTTCAATAAAACTTTCAATTTCTTATTTGATCATTGTGTTCTTGCCATTGTTGCTAAAGACGAAAGAGACCCACAACAAATGATTTATGTCATTTGATCATTCAAAATCGTTTGATTAAGATGTTCGATTTCTCGAGTACGTTTTTCATTTAATCACTTCTAATTTTCAATTTAGGAACACTATAATTTCTTAGCACGCTCGCAATCCAATCCAAACTCACCAAAGGGCACCATTGTATTCTCGAGTTCCAAATAAAAAAATGGGGAACAATCAATTTGATGGATTCGGCAACCACAAACTCAATGATAATCAGGTAAAGAGATTCTTTTGCTAATTTTTTGCGTTTGTCGTGTCTGAACATGGATTTTGTGAATTGCTGCTGTCATATGCCATAAACAAGGAAAACCAAATTTTATTTCCTCCCTACTGCTAAGAAAACAGTGTTCAGAGAAGGAATCCTGTGAAGAAATTCACAAGACAAAAATTCCCCAACGTTAGTTCTTGCATTCTTTATTCTTGGTTTCCTTATTCCCTTTTGAAAATCTCAGTGATTACAAAGCCTACTATGAAAAATTCATAGTCCTTGACTTGTGTCTTTTGTTCATTTGCAGATGAAAAGTCATAGAGGAACCAAGAAGAATTTGCAGCCCTTATTTGGTTACAGCTCAATCACCCAAGACTTGAAGAATTTCCAAAGAGGAAGAGCAAGATTCCTACGGTGGCTTGAAGAATTTTTCAGTTTAGTGTAGGATAATTTTGATTTTTAATTTTCAAGCGTCTAGGCCTTGTCCCTTGTACATAAACTAGTGTTGGCTGGAAATCACAATTGTATGACAATGTATTTCTCGAAATCAATCAAAAATGGCCAAAGGACAATTTCTAATTGCTTCCATCTCGTCTCATTGTTTTTGGGCGTGGTTTGTAATAATGACCAAAGAACAACTCTCCAGGTTGATAATCTTTGAACTGAAATTTTTTCACACTTTACGGCAAAAGTTGCCTGCAATATTGAAGATTTCAATAGTGGCAAAATTTTGGTTGGCTCCAGGTCCTCTCTACCAAATTGCAGTGACCAAAAAGAAACTAATCGCAGTGGCCAAAAGAAACCTACTGCATTTTTTTGTATTTCTTCTTTCATTTTCTGTTATTCTCTCAGGATTTATTCAAAAAAAAATTTCCTAAGTTGCTACCATTTTCCAAGATAGGGATAGTACCTTTTTGCTTTCCACAATAGATTAACCTGGATCTATCACTAGTGGTGCCCCCAATAGCCTCAAATTTGACCAGCTTTCATGAAAAAAATATTGCTCTTTTTTATAAGGTCGTCACCAGTGAAAGGAAATGTGTAATTTGTTCTCCCTAGATGACCCATCTTCTTTAGCATTCCTGCAAACACACGACATAAAACCCAAATCTTAACAAATGAAATGGGAGAATGTATTATCTTGTTCGGAAGTTCTTCAAAGAAAGTCCTCTCCATTTTTTGTGGAGATCCAAAATTAGGCTCCTTTGGAGGACGCTCTACTGGAAAGTGTTGCTCTGATGAAGTTTGTTCCCTTGGGGACATGTCCCCTAAGGACATCTTCTGTGGAGGTCGATCCTCTGGAGGTTGTTCCCCTGGGGACAGATCCTTTGAGGGTTGCCTCTAGAGGGTCTTAGTAGTGTCCTTTGTGAGGGAATACTTTTTTGGAGCTTGTCCCCTGGAGACAACTCTTCTTGTTGTTGTTCTTCTCGAGGTGACTCTTTTAGTGGTGACTCTTTTGTTGAGGGGTGCTCCTTTGGGTCTTCTACTGGAGGTTCTTCTTTTTGGATTTTTGTAATATTTTTCCTTGTGTCAGTCTTTTGGACCAACACTTTCAAGAATTGCCCCCCGAGTATTTTGGATGAATCCTTGGCATGGACCACTAGTGAACTCCCCCCCTCAGGTTGTACTAGTTGCTCCTGTTTTTTGGCCAGCATGTTCAAGGTAATCTGATATGCATTGGCAGCCCGTTGGTTAATAGTTTCCAACTTCTGGTTGTGGGTTTTCAACGTTTGGTTGTTGGGTCTCAATATCTGGTTAGTAGTTTCCAATATATGGTTAGTGGTTTCGAACTGCTGGAAAATAACATGGAAAAGCTGTAGCATTTGCTGAACACTGGGTCTGTCGGTGTTGTGGCTCATGGAGCCTGCCTTTTCGGGACCGAGAGTGTTTTTGGTTCCTGTGATTGAATTTTTTCTGCGACCAGTGTTGTTGCATTAGTCTCTTCATGTCTGTTTACTGTACTGGAAGCGACCGTTTCTTTCTTACTCATAGTCTTCATCATTGTTCAACTCGTCCCACCGAATGTGCCATTTGATTGTCCCCCATTTTTTTTGATTTGGAACTCGGGAATACAATGGTGCCGTTTGGTGAGTTTGGATTGGATTACGAGCGTGCCAAGTAATTATAGTGTTCCTAAACTAAAAATTAGAAGTGATTGAATGAAAAACGTACTCGAGAAATCAAACATCTTAATCAAATGATTTGGAATGATCAAAGGACATAAATCATTCGCTATGGGTCTCTTACGTCTTTAGAAACAATAACAAAAACATAATGATGAAATGAGAAATTGAGAGTTTAATTGAAATCAAAGGTTGAGTACAAGAACTTAAGAAAATAGAGAACAAAAAGGGAGCTAAGGTTGAAGAACAAAAATGAATAAAAAGATAAATTAACCCATTGGGGTGTTGTGTTGTTGTTGGAGAGATGTGTTGAGAGCTCATTTGGCAATGTAATGTGCTCCTATTTATAAATTTTTGCTTGCTTGACTATCAAGAATTCTCATTTATGTT
Source organism: Flueggea neowawraea (assembly GCA_948243855.1). Taxonomy (NCBI): domain Eukaryota; kingdom Viridiplantae; phylum Streptophyta; class Magnoliopsida; order Malpighiales; family Phyllanthaceae; genus Flueggea; species Flueggea neowawraea. The sequence goes on along the minus strand of CAODLS011267037.1, from coordinate 1,550 downwards.
CCACCAAAATCATGAAATTATTTCCTTGAATGCTGAAAATTTCATTTGGTCCCCAAGGTGATATTTACATTTCTGTCACTCCCTCAAGGAAACATTCTGCGTGATTTGGCTTGTTCCCCAAGGCGGTACTTACGATTTTGTCACCCCTTGAAGGACTTTCCTTGTTTGTGTTTCCGTTCGCATTTTGTTCCTCTGAATTTTCTTTGGTTCCCCAGGGCAATATTTACAGATTTGTCACCCATCAAGAATCATTTCCTTGTTTGCATATCTTGATTTTCCTTTTGTTGCTAATCTTTGTCTCCAAGGCAATATTTTATGGAAATCATTTCCTTATCTGCATGATTTCATTCATTTGCAATAATTGCAAAATTATGGCGAAAACACCAACAATCTAATCGTACGAGAGGCTTCTGAGCTATTGTCGAGGGGCTCACATGTTGAAACACCAACAATCTAATCGTACGACAGGACATTTAAGATAACACAGATTCTATTCATACCACACGCTTTGTCGTTTCTAGCTAGGTACATTGTACGATAGACGACAGATCGATTTAAACTTAATGACCTATCGAACAGAGGTGGCAAATGACAAACCGCAAATGTCCATTGTCGAAAACAGACGACTGGTGGGTTGCCTTTAAAATAAAAAATTACCTAATCATAACATATATAAATGTACAAATGTGAAAAAAAACTTTTTTAAATAGATTTATCTTTTTTTATTCATAAATATTTTTAAATCTTTTATTGTATAATAAGTATTCATATTTACTATTTGAGAACCATCAAATCACGTTTCTATGTCTCTGTTTGTGCGTGACAAGAAATCATACATTGATCTCTAAATCTTCTTAGATTCTACTTATTAAAATATTTTTAAATTTTTTTTAATCCCGTTATAGGAAAATCATTAATATCTAATAGGAAAATCATTTTAATTATCAAATCAATTGTAGAAGACATAATTCTATTTCATTCTGCACAAACAAATAAACCAAATTTAAAAGGTCAGATTTCTTTTTATATTTTTCAAACGTTACTTTTAAGGAATCATGTACTCGTTTAACAAATAAACAGTATAAAAAATAGGAGGTTAAAGTTATCTACCTCGATTCCAGTGGAAGCATAGCAGCAGACAGCAGCTGCAGGACCAGGTTTCGATGTTGGTCTCGCGAGCAAACCACGGTCGGATAGTCGACGGGAGTGCTCGGCTCGTTTGCAGTCTAGATGCCACGCGGATCGACACCATCGACAGAAGATTCACGGTGCGAGGAGATGGAGGAAGGAAGATGGAGCGAAGGATGAGGGAGGGGAGAAACATTTTTCTGCCTCCCTCATTTTTTTCTTCTTTTCTTTTGTTTTATCTCTTTCTTTCTTCTTTTTCCTTCTTCTCTGTTTCTTCCTCATTTCTTCACTTTTTTTTTCTCTTTATTTGTTCATTTTTTTTTTTTTTTTTTTTTTTATGTGTTTTGGGGAGTTTTTTTTTTAATTTATTAAAAAAAATTTTAAAAATATTTTTTTTAAAATTAAAAAAATAAACTCCGCCT
>CAODLS011267009.1:0-15197 GCA_948243855.1 Flueggea neowawraea | reverse complement strand
CCATAGTATTAGGTTTTTCTGAAAACCTCATATACTTATTATGGGACCATACAAACTCGTGGTGTGGTCTATGCCACTATCCCACCTATAATGATCAGGGTCATGCCACTGATCCATAATCCAATCATGTACCGGGCCAGGATAACATGGCTACCGTCGACCTCGATAGTTAGGTATCACATGCATTGGTATACCAAAGGCTACGTACCCCGTAGCGAAGGTGTCCCACAATCAAAAACATAATTAAAGTCATGCACAATCATCATCAAAATACGTGAAAAAACATATGTATATCAATACGTACATATAACTTTCTTCAAAATAAAATCATAATTATTTATTCACATAATCCATTTTCATATTTTTAACCAATCATTTGATTAGTCAAGTTCACAATTTGGTTATGGCACATAAAAAACATATACAGTTTCGAGACACAGCTTATGTGTCTGAAGCTGTCATTCACTCACCTGGATGTCCAAGCTCTAGGAATCCAAATCAAGCATCGCTGGTGGGTGGCTGTTGGTGTGGGAAAGCACAGGATGCTGTAACAATACAACATAACAATATCAATATATATGATACTGTGACCATACCTAATTTATGAGTGCAATGCAATGCAAATGTCCTATTCGTAAATGAATACCTCCCAACTATTTAAATACTCATAAATTCCCTAAAAATCCTTAAAAATATAATTCTAACATTCTCTTCCTCAAAACAATTCAAAATCAAAAACTGACATTTTCACCGAAGTCCCTACGATAAAATTTTTTGCAAAAATACCCTAACTTCTGATTCGAGCGAGATTAAATATTTAGATTCTACCAATCCACTTAGAATCATCCTTGGAGTCTATTTTCATCATTGGTTTCAACCAAAACCACCTAAAACCATTCAAATCAAACTTTTCATTTTCGGACTAAAATGGATTCTATAAGAAAAACCATAATTTCATCATCTATCCAAGCAAATGTATGTTCCTTATTGTTCCTCATACATATATCTATCATAAAAAACTCCAAATCAACCAAAAAATCCAGCCAAAACCGAACCCTTGCTCTTAAAAATTCTGATTTTCGGTCAAACATGAACATCAGCAAAGATGGGCATAAAAAGAAGTCAAAAATGGAAAATAAATGGTAAAAATACCTCAAATCTGATAGAGGAATATCTTGAGAGCAAAAGGAAACAAATTTCTTTGGATTTGGATGAACAACGAGAGAGAAATGATGAAAAGAAGAGAGGATGTTGGTTCTGGTTTAAATGAAAAATCTGCAGGCAAAACGATGTCGTTTTGGTCACTGTTGAAGAAAAGAAACGCGAACAACTTATCGTTTGATCCGGGCGGCTGACAACGAACGCGAACGACACGTGGAGCCGCCGAACGACTGGACGCAACGACATGTCGTTCGGTCCCTCGCGAGAACGCGCGTAAATGCCAACATAACGCACGCAAACGAAGACGAACGACATGTCGTATGCAACTCAAAACAAACGATCGGTCGTTCGGTTCCGATTTCCAGTTTTCTTTTTTTTTTCACTTAAATCAAATGCTTCCCAATTTACCCCTAATCTTCATAATTCACCAAATTAACATCAAAAATATAAAATTTACCCTCCAATTACAAAAAATAAAATTTCAAATAATTTCCCAAATTATCCAAAATAATTATTCCAACTAATTATCCCAAATACAATTCTCCAAAAATAACTATAAAATTATGGGATATTACAAATAAAATCGTTTGGATTGAAGTATTTATTTGTCCATGAAGAATGCATTTATTGTTTTTTGATTATAACTAAAAGTTTAATTATTCAATATTTGGACTCATAAAATTATTGTCTCTAATGATTAACGCATTAAAGTAATACAATATGTAGCGTTGTTTATGATAATATCAAACGGTGTGAACGTATATAACACTAAATTTGGAAATGAATGAATCTAAAGTTTCTAGAAGGGTACTGCGGTCCATGAGGTTTGACCATGTCTTTCGTGCGGTCCCTCTATTTTCAAAACCTTTCGTTTTGGTCCTCACTTTTAACTCCGTTTATTTTTTAACAAAAAATGCAAAAAGACAAAATTATCCTATATTTACTCTTTTAAAACTGAACCGAACCAACAAACAAACCCATTCAGAAACCTAATATCAACCCAACTACATTCTAAAATCAAAACCAAAAACATTAACCCAACCCTAATCACCCAACCAAACCTACCCATTCCTTCTTCTTTCTTTCCTCTCTTATGAACTCGAACCAACCACCACTAAAATCAAAAACCAAAATTCTAACCCAACCCTAAAGAATCAACCCGAACCCACCCATTCCTTCTTCATCTCCCATCACCATCTTCCTCATCGCTCTTCTTACTCTCTGTCTCTTTTCTTCTTGATCACCACATCAGTCTCTTTCCCTTCTCAATACCACAACCCAGAGCCATAACCATCATCACTCACCTCTCACTTTTCGTCACACTCCACTATATCTGCACCACCGTAGATCTCACCTCTCTCTTCCTCACACTCATTCTCACCAGATCCTCTCCCTGTCTCTATCTTGCTCACACTCGTTCTCACCAAATCTCGCCTCTCTCTTCCTCACACTCGTTCTCTTCATCAACCCAGATGCCCTCGTTCTCACCAGATCTCACCTCTCACTAGATTTGCTCCCTGTCTCTCTTTTCCTCACATTCCACCAAACCCACCACTATAGTCATCTAATGGTTCAAACCCGCTTTATTATGCAAAAACTCATGCCTTCTTAGGGACCTCTCTCTTTCAATTTGCTTTGCACTCTGCTTCTTCTCAGACAACCTGGGATGTGATTAATACTTGCAATTTTATGTTAGCTTTCAAGATTCGTACTTGACGATGAATGGTTAAATGGACTAATCTAATTTTTCTTTTTCATTTGTTGATGTTGGTGGGTGTGTTGCCATTCTCATGTTTTAGTTGGTTTAATTTGATATTGCTTTGAGTTGGTTTTATTTTTCTCGAAACCTGTTGTTTTTTGTTTCTGGATTAGAAGATTATATTACCAACAGTGGTTTCAAATTTTTTGGGCTTTATTTTTGAAATTGATTGGGTTTTACTCTCCTTTTCTGTTTTTCTTTTTTCATTTGGGATTTTAGGAGTGTTTGATGGAGTTGCAATTGCTTGATTGAGGAGTTATGGTTCAGGGTTGTTGGTTTTAGTTATGGTTCAGGCATCTATTTTGAATGCCTCTTTTTTTTTCTCTGGGTTTAAATTCAGATCCAAACTAAACTTTCTTTCTTCCATTTTTTGCGTCGTGAACCAAACAAAAAATCAAAGAGATTGGAATGGATTTTGTGAAAATAAGAAAAGAGAGAGAGAGAGAGAGAGAGAGAGAGAGAAAGAGAGAGAGAATTGATGAGAGAACAAGAGAGAGAGAGTTTTGGCTTCAATGATGTGAGACAGATGGTGGAAATGGAATGGAATGAAATAGATGAGAGAAAGGGTATTTTTGTCATTAAGTTTTTGAAATTAGCAGGCCCTATGTGCCACGTTATATTTGATTAACGGTGATAGATTGAAGGACCAGAACAAAGAGTTTTGAAAACTGAGAGACCGCATAAGAGATATAGTCAAACCTCAGGGACCGCGGTGGATTATGCCCTTTCTAGAATATGATCTTTTATTTGTGTCGTGCTACAACTCATAATAATATATGGTGTGAGCTAATACTAAAAATATATGAGAACATGCACTATGTTTTGTGTGTAAGATTATTTTTTCCCGATCAAGGCTGTATTTTGTGCATATTACAATCTGGACAAGAGAATTTTATTTATGTTGTAAATCATGTCTCTTAAAATTTTTGCCTACTCACTTGAAGTATTGTTTGTTTTGAGCTTATAGATTTTAATAATTTTGCTTTTAAAAAGACATCTCGATTATTCGTGGGAGAAATGTACTTATATGTGACCATCGACCTTGACTCTTAGTTGATGTGGAATCATAATACTACAATTTGTATAGGTGGATACCAGATCGACAGATCTACAACTCAAAAGGTGGTATTTTTGAAATTAGTTTGAGGGTGATGGCATATTTAGTGTTAGTTTGAAAGGCTTAGTATTGTTAAAATCGTTTCTTCTCTTGATCTAAAAGTATAATTTTCGCAATAATATGGTATTCAAGGATGTAAGGAAGTCCAAATGGACCCGGGTACAGAAAGAAGGTAAAGACTCGAGTAAAAACTAATACCAAGAGACCTCTATTTATAGAGACAAAGAAAGAATCATATGAATATCAGTAAATATTACCCAAATATACATATAAAAAAAAAGTCTTACCCAAATATTCTATCAAGTTAACTGTCAATCAACTCCCAAAATATTCAATCATCCTATATCTCCATTGATTTAGTTAGGTAACATATGGAATGCGAAACTAGGTGAAAATAAGCTATAACATTTGCATAGGAGCTTTCATGTCATATAAATTAACATTGATCAATTCTAAGTAATCATTACTTATCAATTGATTTGTAATTCATTTATATAAAATCGTCTTCAATATCATTTTTAATGAAAACAAATAAAATAATTTAACAATAAACAAGTTGACTTGAAAAGAAATAAGTCGATACTTTTATATCAAAATAGGCATCAATTACAGAGATAAATTTCAATATTTAATTCACAAAAACGAATTATATTGGAGCACATCATATTACCTTTGTCTAATCAAAAGCAGAATCATGTCCTTGTTTTGCCTTTCTAATTAAATTTTTACAAAACCGATCACGATAACTTAATCTCACAAGTGGAACCAATTTGCTTCCAATTATTGTTCGATTTATTAAAACATTAACCATTATCTACTTACAAAACAAAATAATTAAACTTTAATTGTAGTTTAAAAAAATCAAGAAAATAACCGAACAAGAAACCTGGGCATATAAAAGTCGTCGAAGTGGATTTTTTTTTTGTGTCCATGAGAAATGCATTTATGGTATTTTAATTATAAATAAAATTGAATTTTATATTTGAAATCATATGACTTTGCCTCCAATGATTAACACAATCAGGTTTATAAGTTTGTCAAGATTAATTCCACCACAAACATTATCCAATCAGTTCATCATGACTGGTTGTGCGTCAAAAAATTGCATGCTTTGTTCTGGCTTGTTTACTTGATTTTACTCTTCAAATCTTCTTTTTTTCACCCTTATCTCCAGATTCTTTTGAACTACCTCGTCCTTCCAATTTCCCCACTAACAAACACTTGCAGGTAAAGGGTTCAACTTAGTAGCAGCAACTGTTTACCCCGGATCGTTAAAAGCGTGCTTAGCCGCAGGTTTTATTGAGTTTCTGAGGCTGTGACGTCTATGTGTGTATTGATCTCTTCTGAATCCTGCAGGAAGTTGTTAAACTTGGTGAAGGACTTGTGGATGGTCCTGAGGATGTTTGGTTTGACCGTGAAGGTACACTGTATACAGCCTGCACAGATGGTTGGATCAAAAGAATGCACAAAAATGGGTCGTGGGAGAGTTGAAGATAGATAGTAGTGGTTTACTTGGTATTACAATTGCCAAGGATGGTTCTCTTATTGTTTGTGATGCTATACGGGTCAGAAACAAACTCAGCACAAACTGTAAAACAAACAATAGAACTTTTAATGATGAAGATCTCTATGTAATTGAGTACAAAATTCCAAATAACTGACAATTAAAGATTAATTTTGGTTGCAGGGTTTGATTAAGGTCACCGAAGATGACACGGTGATTCTTACTTCACTTAACGGTTATCATATAAGGTAGCATAATTTGTTCCATAGCATGAATAGATTAACAAGTTAAGTGGCTCATCCAACTTTCAGGCTAAATTATTAATTAGTTATGTGATTCGATCAGTTTTGCAGATGAAGTGATTGAATCATTGGACGGCATTCTGTATTTCAGTGTTCCGAGCACCAAATTTGGGTTCCACGATTGGTATCTAGACATTCTTGAAGGAAGACCTCATGGACAGTCGCTCAAGTATGATCAATCTTCGAACCAGACATTAATTCTTCTTGATGGTTTAGGCTTTGCTAATGGAGTTGCCCTTTCCAAGGAGGAAGATTTTCTTCTTGTAGTGAAACTTAAAAGTAAGTAAAATTCCTTGCACATTTCTGGCATTTTAGTAAAACTATCTGAATACCGAATAATTTAATTAAAAAAGTATTTTGTTCTCTCATTTTAATTTCGTTTTTTTGTTAAATTAGATATAGGTGTCTTAAATATTGGCTGAAAGGAGAGAATGAAAGTAAAACATAAATTTTTGTAGAAAACCTTCCTAGTGGACCTGATAACATAAATTTGGCTCTGGATGGCTCTTTCTGGATTGCCCTCTCACTCTAATATATCTTTGTTAATTGTCACCAAATAATTTTTAGAAATCTTTTTTATTTAAATACTTATTCCTAAAATTTCGTAATTTTTGTGGAGATCAGATGGGCTAGAGTTTGTGCATACTTCACGAGCAATCAAACACTTGGTGGCACAGTCTCCAAAGCTTCTTAAACTTGTCAATGGGGTGTACAAGAAAGCATCGGGGGTGAATGTAGGTGAAGATGGCAAAATTATCAGAAAATTTGATGATCCTGAGGGAAAAGTGATGAGTTTTGTAACAACAGCATATGAATTCGAAGGACACCTTTATTTGGGAACGCTCAATGCCAACTTCATTGGAAAGTTGCCTTTGACAAGTACTGCATAATAATTGTTGAATGTTCAAATGCCAAAGAAATTCGAGGAAGAATAAAAGGAAAGTCGTGTACTTTGTTCTCATGTTTCATCTAATTTGAAGAGAAGGATTGTGATTTAACTTTTTTCAATCTTGAACGTTTGTTAATTAACCACTTTTGAGGTAAGTATTAATAGTTTATCTTCTTCTAATGAATATTTTTTCGTACCCCTTCTCATGAGAATAAAATTCGCTTAAAACTATACAAGTTTAGCCGCGGTCCTTTTACCACTATCTCTTTTATATGTTTTAATGTTGACGATAATTTTTATACACTTTGAATTAAAAATATCTCTTTTATATGTTTAAATTTGACCAACACATTGAATTAAAACATATCTCCACCAAACATATAAAGGAGATGGTAGCAAAATTATTGTAGCCAAATCTAATAAAAAAAACTATCCATTGAACCAATCTTTCATATATAGTTGAACCATTATTCATTATTAGGCGGATTAAGCGGTTGAGTGTTTTTGCTGCTTATCCCTATAATGAGTACATTTTTTTTGGGTAAGATTTTCTTATCAACTGTTAATTAAACGGAAAGAAATTAAAGTCCGGAACTAAATAGAATGGTTATACAAATTGGGGACTGAAAAGTGAATTATATTTAATATTAGGGGCTTCTTATAAACTACCAAAAAAATTCCGACCGCATCTATGGCTCAAATTGTTTTATTTATCATTAACATTTTGATGTGTTGACATAATTTAAACTATTAGATTAAATTTAAATAATTTTAAAAAATCTTAACTATTAAAAACACTTAAAGTATATAATTATAAAGTACCACAACCAAGTCCACACAAGAGAGTTGTACTTTTTTTTTCAAAGAAAATTTTCATTAAAAGAATAATCAGAAGAAATTACACACTCTGTCACCCTTTAAATTTCAATTTTAGAGAATGTCACCACTTGAATCTTAATATCAAGCGTCCCTCTATTTAGCAAACTAATATCACAAAGACAAATTGTATATATTCTCTCTGGGCATTTCCCCCTCTCTCTCTATTTTCTCTCCCTCTCTCTTTACAGGACTTCAACAATCTGTACAAAAGTGCAACCTCATAGATCTGTGTTCATCAGTAAAATTACTTGTCAAGTCCCTAAAGTTTTGTAAAATTACAAGACCAATCCTTAAAATTTGCAGTTGTACGTAGTTGAACATTGAAAAGTTTTAATAAACTATAATTTTAGTCTTCAGATATCAAGTTTCACCAAATTAAGCTTTTAATATCAAGTTCGAGTAAAACTAAATCAATGATTTTTCATTTTTTTTAAAATATGTAGTTTGTTTAATTTAATTAGGAATTATATATGTGTTGCATAAGTTTGTACACATGTTATACACCTCTCATGTATACTTTTATAAAACAGATTGAAAAAAAAAAACGTTGATAGATTTTACAAGAGAAAAACAATTACACAAGTTGTTTTATACACTTTTGCATATGTTTGTATACTTTTTGTATATTTGTGTACACTTGTTACACTTTTACAAAAAAAAAAAGTAAATGGATTTTATATGAGTCTATAACAATTACAAAAGGAGTTCAAAAGCAAGTATACTCATTTTTATACACTCGTGTTTACATTTCGTATATATTTTGTACACCTTTGTCTTCCGATGTACACCTTTTCTAGAATAAATAAATAAAAAATTATTTAGTAAATAAATAGATTTTTTTGCCTTTCTTATATACCATTTTTAGTGTTGTCCATGTTTGTGTTTGTTCTGTCCATAATTGCATACATATTGTACACCCTGTGCGTAGAAATTATGAAAAATTCTTCTTTAATGATATGTTCTCAATGTCTTCTCAGAACTCAATTGCTCACGAGAAGTCAATATCTCGCAATAATTTTGTAATTTCTCGCGCTTGTCCAAAAAGATAGTGTTTTTTAAATTAGTTTGAGCGTGATGGCATATTTAATGTTAGTTTGAAAGGCGTAGTATTGTGATAATCGTTTCTTCTCTCGATATAAAAGTATTATTTTCGCAATAATATGTTATTCAAGGATGTAAGGAAGTCCAAATGGACCTAGGTACAGAAAGAAAGTAAAAACCCGAGTAAAAACTAATACCAAGAGACCTCTATTTATAGAGACAAAGAAAGAATCATATGAATATCAGTAAATATTACCAAAATACATTTAATAAAAAAAGTGTTACCCAAATATTCTATCAAATTAACTGTCAATCAACTCCCAAAATATTCAGTCATCCTATATCTCCATTGATTTAGTTGGGTAACAAAACATGTGAAAATAGGCGAAAATAAGCAATAAAATTTGCATAGGAGCTTTCATGTCATATAAATTAGCATTGATCAATTCTAGGTAGCCATTGCTTGTCAATTGATTTGTAACTCATTTGCATAAATTTGTTTATAACATCGTTTTTATTGATATAAATAAATTCATTTAAACAATGATTTAATTGAATTTTCTATTTGGAGTCATATGAGTTTGCCTCCATTGATTAACACAATCAGGTATTAAGCTAATGTAGCATTGTTTATGACGATATCAATAGGGTTGAAACATAACACTTCATATGGTTTATAAGTTTGTCAGATTATTTCCCACCACAAACATTATTCAATCAGTTTATCAAGGACCCAAAAACACCTCCTTTTTAGCTTCAAGGACCATGACTGGTTGTGTCTCAAAAATTGCAAGCTTTGTTCTCGCTTGTTTACTGGCTTTTACTCCTCAAATCTTCTTTTTCTCACCCATATCTCCAGACTCCCTTGAACTACCTTGTCCTTCCAATTTCCCCACTAACAAACACTTGCAGGTAAAGGGTTAAACTTAGTACTGTTTACCCGGATCGGTGTTGTTAAAAGCGTGCTTACTGTGACATTTGTGTGTGTATTGATCTCTTCTGATTCCTGCAGGAAGTTGTTAAACTTGGTGAAGGACTTGTGGATGGTCCGGAGGATGTTTGGTTCGACCGCGGCGGGATACTGTATACAGCCACCAGAGATGGTTGGATCAAAAGGATGCACAAAAAATGGTTCGTGGGAGAGTTGGAGGAAGACAGTAGTGGTTTACTTGGTATTACAATTGCCAAGGATGGTTCTCTTATTGTTTGTGATGATATACAGGTCAGAAACAAACTCAGCACAAACTGTAAAACAAACAATAGAACTTTTAATGATGAAGAACTCTCTGTAATTGAATACAAAAATTCCAAGTAACTGATAATTAAAGATTAATTTTGGTTGCAGGGTTTGATTAAGGTCACCGAAGATGACACGGTGATTCTTACTTCACAACTTAACGGTTCTCATATGAGGTAGCATAATTTATGCCATAGCATGAATAGAATTAACACGTTAAGTGGCTCATACAACTTTCAGGCTAAATTATTAATTAGTTATGTGATTCGATCAGTTTTGCAGATGAAGTGATTGAATCATCGGACGGCAGTCTGTATTTCAGTGTTCCAAGCACCAAATTTGGGTTCCATGATTGGTATCTAGACGTTCTTGAAGGAAGACCTCATGGACAGTTGCTCAAGTACGATCCATCTTTGAAACAGACATCAATTCTTCTTGATGGTTTAAGCTTTGATAATGGAGTAGCTCTTTCCAAGGACGAAGATTTTCTTCTTGTCTGTGAATCTTGGAAGTAAGTAAAATTCCTTGCACATTTCTCGCATTTCAGTAAAAACTATCTGAATACCGTATGATTTAATTGAAAAAGAATTTGTTCCCTCATTTTGATGTCGTTTCTTTGTTAAATCAGATATAGGTGCCTTAAATATTGGCTGAAAGGAGACAACGTAGGCAAAACAGAAATCTTTATAGAAAACCTTCCTGGTGGATCTGATAACATAAATTTGGCTTCGGATGGCTCTTTCTGGATTGCCCTACTTAAAGTTTTTTCCCTGTAATTCTCACTCTAATATATCTTTGTTAATTGTCACCAAATAATTTTTAGAAATCTTTTTTTTTTGGTTAAAATACTTATTCTTAAATTTCGTAATTTTTGTGTTGCAGTTGGTATCAGATGGGCTAGAGTTTGTACATACTTCACGAGCAATCAAACACTTGGTGGCACCATCTCCAAAGTTTGTTAAACTTGTCAATGGGGTTTACAAGAAAGCATCGGGGGTGAATGTAGGTGAAGATGGCAAAATTATCAGAAAATTTGATGATCCTGAGGGAAAAGCGATGAGTTTTGTAACAACAGCATATGAATTTGAAGGACATCTTTATTTGGGAACGCTCAATGCCAACTTCATTGGAAAGTTGCCTTTGACAAGTACTGCAAAATAATTGTTGAATGTTCAAATGCCAAAGAAATTCGAGGAAGAATAAAAGGAAAGTCGTGTACTTTGTTCTCATGTTTCATCTATTTTGAAGGGAAGGATTGTCATTAACTTTTTTAAATCTTGAACATTTGTTAATTAACCACTTTTGAGGAAAGTATTCTATAGGTTATTTTCTTCTAACGAATATTTTTCCTTACCCCTTCCCATGAGAACAAAATTCACTTAAGACTATACAAGTTTGGCCGTGGTCCTTTTACCACTATCTCTTTTATATGTTTTAATGTTGGAGCTAATTTTTATACATTTTGAATTAAAAAATATCTCTCTTATATGTTTAAATTTTACTATCTCCATCATTAAAACATGTAAAGGAGATAGTAGAAGAATTATTGTAGCCAAATCTAATAAAAAAAATCTATCCATTGAACCAATCTTTCATATATAGTTGAACCATCATTAGTTATTAGGACATCTCTAATGCATATAACTCATTCAGAATTTTATGGCTGCTACATCAGTAATCTATTAATATCTCACTTATTATATTATCTCTCTTTAATTTTTAAACTTTACTATGAGACCCGCAATTACTTTACTCATCATTTAATTTATTTACAATATATAAATAGCAACAAATATATTTATGTCACATAAATAGTAATAAATATATTTATTAAATAAATTATTTAATTGAATTTTTAAAAATAATAATTTAAAAAAATAAAATGGTAGATTGGAAAAATATTTAAATTGAAAAAATATATTTATCAATGAGAAAAGATTTGAAATTAACCAAATAAAAATAAATTATGCATGATAGCAAATTATATAAATAACGTAAAATTAGTATTAAAAAAATAAATTACCTAATTTAAGAAATTACATTGATAAAAAAACTTTATTTTAAACAAAAAAAATGAAAATACCAAAAGGATGGAAAACACACCTGTTGAAATATGGAAGACCAAAAGAAGATTGAAAGAAAAAAATTCAGAAAAACAAAATAGAAAAAAATCTTATTTTAGTGGACTTCTCCTATTGGTGCGTTTCACTTACCAAATGGGAGAGCACCATCCACGTGTACATGCAACTCGGGCATGATGTACACGTTAGGCATGCTCTTAGGCGGATTAAGCAGTTGGGTGTTTTTGCTGCTTTTTTTGTTAGATTTTCTTATCAACCGTTAATTTAAACGGACAGAAATCAATGCCCGGGACTAAATAGAATGGTTTTACAAATTGGGGACTGAAAGTGAATTATATTTAATATTAGGGCTTCTGAAAAACTACCAAAAATTTTCCCACCCCATCTATAAATAAGTTATTATTAGTAGGTTTTGTGTCTTCTCAGAGAACGAACACACCTCCGGCCGCAGCTGCTTCATCGAGTTCCAAGATTTGAGAGAGTGAGAGAAGGTCAAGATGGGTCACACCAACGTCTGGAACTCTCACCCCAAGACCTACGGCCCTGGCTCCCGTGCCTGGTCAGTCTTTCTCTGTATCTATCTCTAATGGCATATTCTTCTTCCGATGTGTTATTTTGTGTTGACTGACTTGTTGGTTTTGACTTGGGTTGTGATTTTGGTGTGTTATTATCAGCCGTGTTTGCGGAAACCCACATGGGTTGATCAGGAAATATGGTCTCATGTGCTGCAGACAGTGCTTCCGCAGCAACGCCAAGGAAATCGGCTTCATCAAGGTTCATTTTAATTGTTCTAGTCACTATCATGCTTCTTAATTTACTTTATTTGATATCAAAGTTTGATTCAGAGTATGGCACATGCGCCGTGTGATTTCTTTGTGAAACGCCATTTATGGAGTTTACATATGACATTAGAAAAGTATGCTAAATGCTTTTGTTCTGTATATTATGTTCCATACGTGTCCAATCTGTCAGCTTTGGCAATTGAAACAGATGCTTTGAAGTTCTAATCTGCAGCAATTGAACTAGTGTGATACGAACGATCTTGTTTCATGCATATAGCTTTCTACATTGTTGAAGTGTTTCTCAGCACTATGTTTGCTTTCAAGCTTTTTGTTGTTCGTTGATGGCTTCTGTCAGTGGCTTGATATTTATGGTATTGTTTTATGCATATTGTTATGGTGCATGTTTGCTTTTGAGCTTCTTGTTGTTTGTTGATGGCTTCTTCATTGTCACAATGGCGAGATTTATGTGTTGTTTGCATTTAGTGGTTCTACATTGTTTGTTTAAGCCATTCGGTTATCATTACTGATGATTGTGGAACTTACTCTGGCATTTTTTTAATGTTTCAGTACCGTTAAGAACATTGGAAACTTGAGCTACATCTGGAGCATGGGATGAAAGCTTCATTGTTGGTTTTATTACTTGCTTATGTTTTAGAACAAGCTGAACAATGTTAAGGGATCTTTTTATTTTGCCAATTAGAGTATAAGTAGCTTCAGAACATATTAATGTTTTTGATTATTTGGAGTTGAATGTATGACTTCCAATTAAATGAATTGTTCGCTTGAAAGTTCACAGTTTGCGAACCTCTAGATCTCTTGGCCACTTGCAATACGATAATGAATAAACCGGATTCGATTGGTTTTATGGTAGTTAGCATTATGGGAGGATGTGTCGGATGTAGCAGTTGCATCCAGTTTCTGTCCAATGATGTTTATGAACTTGTTCAATTAAGTGTCGGGAGACTCAAGTCTGCTCCTAAGAATGATTGGGTGTGCAATAACAGCACAAGCAACATATGGAACCTTTATAAATGGTGATTCAAGGCATTAAAATGAACAGGTCTTACGTAAAAGCTTCCTCCTCATGACCTCTACTCTCGCCTGCCTTCCCCTCCTTTGGTATGGTACGGCCGGTCAATAGGCTTATTAAGCTTGGCAATTTGGCCTCTCTTTCTTCCTCTAACCATCATTCTCTTGAGCCCCCTTCCTCCACGGCCTTTAGCCTCCTCACTCCTTTCCACATTCTCGAGTCCATTTGATAGTAACTTCCATTCAACTACTGCTTATTGGTGAAATTTATTTTAATTTAGGAGAAAGAAAGAACTACTTACATATGTGGCAAACACAAATTTAGTATCTAGGAGAAACATGTTCTACAAAGACATCAAAGTAAGGGCACAATAGACTTGCCATCCTCGAAGCAACATTCAAAATTACTCATTTCGTCCCACAAAGATAGACCATAATATTTTTTTCACACCGACTAAAAAAGTTAGTTGAGTTATTAACTTTATTGAAGATTTTCAAAAATATCCTTATAATTATCCAATAGTAATTAACAATAAAATTTTCTATGCATTTAAATAGGGACAATATTGTAAAATATGACATAACTACTAGTATTAAAAAAGAAATAAGCCTATATATTGAAACAAATATAAAAGGAAATGTCACCTATCCTTATGGGATGGAGTGATTATTTATTCTATGAAGATATGCTGGAAAACCAAGTCATTGACCAATACACCAGCAAGACATGCTTCCGAAGTTAACCTTCCCCTACTGCCCTTTAGTCCTTGCTAGCTACAAACTCCTTTACGTCAAAAACGCCAGCACCTGTCTTTATGATGACACCCTGCCATAGAACACACGACATCATTCAATAACTAAATATGTTTGTTCAACATTTTTAAGGTTGCTTTGAAAGTGAAGTGGAGAGAAAGAGAAACCTTCTCTGTTATGATGCCAGTTATCAAGTTTGCAGGGGTGACATCGAAAGCTGGGTTCCAGACAGAGATTCCAGATGCAGCAACTTGTTCCCCAAGTCCTCCACGCATGTGCAACAGTTCCTTTGGGGATCTTTCTTCTATGACAATTTCATTTCCGGAAGAAAGGGATAAATCAATTGAGGTTAATGGCGCAGCAACATAAAAAGAAACATTGTGATGCATTGCACATAAGGCTAGGTTGTAGGTTCCAATCTTGTTAGCAGTATCTCCTGCAATAAAAGATGCATATTATTAGAACATAATTCTGGAAGTAAAAGATGAACTCCAGAATCATGATTGCAAATAAGTACCATTAGCAGCTACACGATCTGCTCCAACAATGACTGCACTAACACGACCATCTTTCATTAGTGCAGCTGCAGCAGAGTCTGCAATTAAAGTGGCGGGTATATTATCATGCACCAACTCAAAAGCTGTGAGCCTAGAACCCTGCAGT
>CAODLS011266787.1:0-12025 GCA_948243855.1 Flueggea neowawraea | reverse complement strand
AAGAATTCTGAAAACCAGAGCTTCGACTCATCTGCATATTCCCAAGAAGCATCCGTAGGAGATTGATCCTTCCAATGAAAGAGGAGTTGTACTGCTAGTGCATTATGTCTCTTGACCAATCTCCAATCCAGAATGGCTTGTGAAACGTGAAATACATTATGAACCTGCGCTTCAGGAGGTAGCTTTAACTGGTATGCTACCTTGCCAACCCTATCTAAAATGGTAAAAGGACCATAATAAGGAG
Organism: Flueggea neowawraea; assembly: GCA_948243855.1. Taxonomy (NCBI): domain Eukaryota; kingdom Viridiplantae; phylum Streptophyta; class Magnoliopsida; order Malpighiales; family Phyllanthaceae; genus Flueggea; species Flueggea neowawraea. The sequence goes on along the minus strand of CAODLS011266787.1, from coordinate 11,781 downwards.
GCTGAAGCTTTTGATTTCCCTCGTGAACACTCTTCTGCGCGTACGCTTGTAGCTTCAGATAAACAGAATCACCAATTTGGAACTGTCTTTCAGTCCTCTTCTTATCTACCTGCATTTTCATTCGTTGTTGAGCCTTAATAAGATGGTGCTTCAGTAACTGTAGCCAATACTCCCTTTCAATTAACACCTAATCCACTGCCTCAACAGGAAAATATTTTGGGAAAAAAGGAATGTAAATAGGAAGAGGATAACCATACAGTTCCTCAAAAGGTGTAACCGTAAGAGTGGAGTGATAAGTGGTTTTATACCAGACTTTTGCAAGGGAGAGCCAGTTAGCCCACTGATATGGTTGATCTTCTGCCATACAACGCAGATAATTCTTGATACATCGATTGGCCACTTCAGTTTGCCAAAGATACTCAATACTATTGTGAGCAACAAAACATTTGCTTTGTTTGGCATAGAGTTGGCTTTGAGACAGTGGCAACCCACGAGGTTCCTCAAAAACATCAGTAAATGACAGTAATAAGTCTTGACGTAGTGGCTGGTGCTGACGGTGTGCGGTAGTATCCATCTGGTTGCTAGTAAGACCTTGAATAGCACATAATTCTGCAGTAGTTATTAGCTGCAGTGAGGTAAGGTGGTGTGGTTTTGACAGCATTCTGTTCATCTCTTCCCAAGTAGTAGGATTAATGTTTCCTTCCCCCTTGACTTGCAAATTATATCGACGTCCTTGCAAAACAAAGCTCATATGCATTCTTGTAAAATTCCATGGAATATCCCCCAGAATGATAGCCACCGCTTGCCTAAGATTAAATCATAATTTTCCAAAGGAAGAATGTAAACATTAGTTACGAATGCCTGGCCCTGCATTTTCCACTTAAAGTTCGGACCTAAAGCAGAGCAATGAAGCTCTTGTCCATTTGCTACAGTAGCCTTGACTCCTTTTGCTGTGAAGGTCATGGTGTGAAAATCACCGCCTCCCATAAGAGTAATCATGTCACCACCTCCCATAAGAGCATTCAATGATAACTGAATATTCTCAGTGTCATCAAATTCCAACTCTTCTGTAAATTCACATTCTCGTTTCATCTTGCACCTGCATAACATAAGTTGTTTCTTCTTGCATCGATGCCCAGGTGTGAATTTCTCGTCACACCAAAAACATAGACATATATCATCACACCAAAAACAAAGACCCTCAGCTCGCCTTTCATCTAAATCCTTGTTGTATATGGTATGAGAAGGTTTTTGGTAAAGAGTTAGTGCTTGTTTGGCTTTGGGAAGAGCTGGTGGTAGTGGTAATAAACATGATAATGAGGGTTTTGACGTGATTTGAGTGTTTATAGCTTGAGGAGTAGAGGAATTGGTGAGTTGTGTAATAGGTGTTTTGGTAGTATTTGTCAGATGGTTGGATTGAAGGGGGCTTCTAATAGTAGGTTTGGGTTTATTTTGCAAAGCAGCCATTGTAATCTCTTGCAAACGAGCTAGAGAATAAGCATCAGCAAGAGTTTTTGGCCTAAACATTTTAATAGGCATTTGAAATTCATCCACCAATCCGGACAAGAAAAAACTAAGAGCCTAAGATTCCCGTACCTCTGCTCTAGGATAGAGCTTCTCAAATTCCTCCATGTAAGCCTGGAGAGTTCCGGTTTGACGGAGATTTTGCAGATCTGCCAGTGGGTCATCATAAGCGTGTTGTCCAAAGCGATTATCCATCTTCTGGATACTGGACGCATCAGAAGCTTCTCCTCCTTGAGTACCCCGGCTAGCTATCACCTCTATATTCTGAAGATTAAGTCCTCCAATTAGGGTTTTTAGTTCAACAAGTGACTTAGAGTGCTTTTCCTCTGCTTCGATTCGCCACACCTCCTGTCTCCCTTCAAAGTCTTTCATCAACTCCAACATCTCTCTGCGTGCCTCCTGAAAATGTGTTCCTTCCGCCATTGCTAACCCACAGTCCGAGGAACGATGGGCTCTGATACCAATTGATACCGACCAACAATTTGAAGAAGAAAATAGGGAGAGATTAGGAAGAGATTAAGAAGAATTTAGAAAGGAAGGAACGAGATTTCATTGAGAACAGATATCGGATACATATCCATTAAGGGAAGAAGAAAACAAATGATTATGCTTCTACACACCTCTACCCACTAGATCCCTTCACCCATATATTCTCCCGCTAACAGAATTGATAACAACTCCCCCTTTTTTACGCTGCAGAAAGAAAAAACCCCACAACTGAATAACAACAGAACAATGAGAAAGAAAATAAAATGAAAAAATCTTCCAACGTCTCCGTTCACAAAATGCACCGTTTGAATTAGTAGCCAATATATCTTTTAAGTGCTACCATGCCGTTTTGTTCACTCCGCATCAAATTCATACTTTTTGTCCAAGTACAATTTATAGGTGAAAAACTTTTTACTCCTGCGGTATACAAATCACTATCTTAAACGGTTTAGAAGAGCAAACGAAATTATTTTTAGGGTCGTTTTACCGCTAACAGAATTGTCAAACTCTAGATTTGAAGTCTAGATCCTAATCCCACAGGGAAAAAACAATCTAGAATCGACTATCTTGTAAGAAGTCATAAGAGTAAGGGATAAATGCAACGATCATCCCACAACAGAAACTAGAAAGCCATTTAGTTCAACTTTGTATGATTTGTCATGATAATTAGGAGCTTTACCTTAGCATTTTATTCAAGAGAATTATCACTCTTTCAAAGTTATCAAGAATAGCACAAGAATGCTATAAACAGAGGCAATTCAGTCTTGTCATCAATGGGCAATGCTCTGAAAGTGGCCAGTAATTTCGTAAATCTTGGAAAACGATTGCAAGGGGCACAAAAACCAAAAACGGAATATCCTTTTGCAATATTTTGTTCTCAGACATGATTTTGTAATTTCTCCTAAGTAATTTTAGTGCAATTTACTTGGATAAAGATTTCCACTATTTGTGTCAATTTTAAGTTTTTTTACTGGATTGTCAATTTTAGATTCAAAGAATGATCTTCACCAAATCAATAACCTTTATAACGTAACTATTATGTTGCTTATCATCAAGAACATGATGTATACGCATGTTTTATTTTTCAGTTTGCCACTGTACATTTTAAAGGCTACCAAATGTGAAATGTCTCCCGATCAGGATAAAAAAAAAAAAACTACCAAATGCCATGAATGGACAATGCTCTGGAAGTTCCTGTTTCATCCTATGGCTAAGATTGAGCAACTAGCATTCTTGAAAGGGCAATTTGGTCCCTTGGAGATTTATGCGAAACTAAAGGAGTTCTAAAATTTAACTATAATTTTATGGAAAGTATCCTTATAAAAAAATTACAAGGAAATTATATGTGAGAGATAACATTGGATAATTGTTATACATGTTTGTATACTCTTTCATAAAATTACATTTTAAGAATACTTGGTGTTGTCCACGTTATATATACACCTTAGTGATGTCAATTCATACAATGATCTGATAGATACCAACCCTGTTCATACATCAATGTGGATATTATCCACTTTGATTCGGTATAGATATCAATATGTGTATCACTCACATTTTAATATAGTTGTACGAGTAGAATATAGAGATAGATTTCATTTACATGTATCTGTGCCACTGGACATATCTGTATTCGTACTCATTACTCGTGCATGTATGTATATAATAAAATAATAGTATGTATAATATATAAATATCATATATATCAAATTATCACCACTATGATATGCTAATTAATGCTAAAATATTACAACTTTATATTGATATAATCTCTTAAATATTATATCTACTATGCAATACTAGATAATAATTATTATATTCCCGAATTTGATTACATATTATCACTCAATGCCCACAAAAATATTAAATAATCTTAGTTGTATTAAAAACATTTGGATGTGAATTTTAGATTTTTGTATTATATTATGTGCCTTTAATATTCGTTGTTGTTTTGTGTATTTTTCTTAGTAATATCATAAAAATATTGGTGTATTATTGTTTTTCAAGTTAACTATATATATTTATAAAATGGGTACACGAATACCATAAGGGTAAGTGGGTATCCTGTAGGGTACGAGTAATAATTTTTGATACTTGGAAGAGTACAGGTAAATCGTATTACCTACAAGTAAGGGTAAGATTATTAACACACCTTACCCATATCTTACCCACTTTAGTTCCTAATGCATCTTGCACATATTTTGTATATATGTTTCAAAACTTGAGATTATTTTTAATTGCATTTTATCTATTTTTGTATTGTATACATTTCGTGTACATTCTATAATGATATTGTGACTAGATTACAAAAAAAATATTGAGAATGACATTTTATATATTTTAGGCATTGTACACATTTTGTGTACATTATGTAATCATGTTTTGACTAGACCAAAACAAATCTTTTCTTTTTAATAAATGTCCAACTATGTTTAGTTTCAACTCAATTAAGTTGACTCGAAATAGAAAGTGGCACTACACACTTATCAGATCAACTAAATTATAACAAATCATTTGAAATATCACTAAAAATATTTCAGCTTTCAGGTTTTGAACACATTTTGTTTTGCTTATATACTGTTTGGTGACTAAATTAAAAACAAATAAATTGTCATTTTCATTATATTTAGTGTTGTGATTGTTTGTACCCATGTGTATACTTTTTGTATGTACATTCAAAAAATTAAATTGTGCTTTGCTATATCCTTGTAAAAAGGTTGCATTGTTGGTGTTGTACACATTTTGTGTATGTACAAAATCTGAAAAATTCTTTTATCCCGAGAACACAGTTTCTCACGAAAATTTTTCAATTTCTCGTGCGGTGTAAAGAATTTGACATTTGTGAGAATAGTTTGTTCCATGCTATTGATTCTTTTCATTATAAAAGTGTAAAAATCCCTACATAATACAGCAGGGTCTGACCAGTGGAGATGACACCGAAACAAGATGGGCTGGCTTTCTACCTCTCTTGTGGCTAACCCATTTCGGAGTAATGGTAATTATAACCTATATTTACAATATTTTACAATATTTATTTCGAACAAATGACTTTATATATTATAGATTTATTTTTTAATATTTTTAAATTCATAAATATATATTTTTAAATTCACAGACTCTTGTTTATATGTTGTTGGAATGTTGTTGAATTTTTGTTGGTGTTGTTTTGTTTATATATTGTATATATGTTGTATATATATTGTATATATGCTGTTTATATATTGTATATATGTTCATATATATAACATATATACAAGTCCGTCAAATGTAACTTAGAAATTTTGGTCGATATGAGTGTAATTTTAAAAATCTGCTGAAATATAAAAAATTGGCTTTATGAATTAGTAAATATAGAGGAAATTGCAAAGAACAGCTTCCTTTTAAAACTTAATCTAACAATATCAGTTAAAGTATTGGTAATGTAATTATAGGATTTTAATATTCTAATTATGCCTATTGGAATAAGTAGCTGCTAATTTCAGATTATATATATTTCTTATATTTTCTCTACTTTTTGGATAATTAATTATCTAATTTCACAAACAATGTAAGTCTTAGATTTTGCACACTTTTATGGATAAACTGTTGAGTCAAGTTCAAATTCTGTATTTGTCAAATATACACCTCCAATTTAATAATAATTAAATAAAAATTGTAAATTTAATTGTCCATGACTCCAATTATTTTTAACGTATTTATTTTTTATTGGTTTAAACTAAGTTTCTATCAAGTTTCATAATCGTGTTTTTTAATCCTATATTTCAATTTCTTTTACTCATCAAGTTTACTTTCTTTCAAGTTTCTGTTAAAGTCTATGACATATTTAGATTTTTTTTCCAAATTCTCAGTTAAATTATTATAGAGTTTCTATAAGTTTCGGTCAATTTTCACAAATAGTTTGTAATTCCTGTATATTGCATTTTTTAACACAATTTGTTTAATTTCTGTCAAGTTTGATTGAAGTTTCAATCAAAACTTCAATCAAATTTAACATTGTTTATGATGAGTTTCAAAAAGTTTCATTTTAGCAAACATTTGTTGTTTTGGCATTAGAAGATGCTTCGGAGGCTGTTCGGATTTGGCTAATTTTCTGGTTGTGAAGGTAGCGGAATTGATGATGGTGTGTTTTCACATTTAATCGTGGAGAGAATTTTCATGATTTTTTTTATCCGAAGAGAAGATTCGTTTTTGTGGTTTCATAGTAGATTTTATAAGGAAATCTCAAAATAGAATCCTATTGTATTTAAATCTCTAATGAACTAAATTTCTTTCTTTGTACAGTAATTAATCTCGATTTTTTTCATCTTTGGATTTGTTGGATGCTCTGTAATCATGCTTGTGGTTAGTTTCACAAATAAATCCATGGTTATATGTACACAAAGTTTTAAAGTGAAAATTTGTAAAATATATTTCACTTTGGTCGCTTATATGTGTAAAAAAACCTGCGCCAGCTTCCTTGGAAACTTGCTTCGTCAGCCTTGATCCAACGAAATAATTGCGTTACTCTAAACGACACTACTAATTTGGCTGCTAACTAGTAGTACCATTTTTCACTTTCAATCATGAATTCATGACTTCATGTCATCCCTTCCCTTATCTAGAATAACTTTTGTGCAATTTATTCAGATTAAAATTTCCATTTTTGTATCAATTTTAGTTTGGAAAGAATAAACTAATAGAAGTTTCTCTATCAAATTGATAACAATAAACAACATGATACATATGCATGAACATAAGTGAAATGGATTTTTTAAAAGTAGTGAAAAAGTGTACAAAATGTGGATAAATGGTGTACAACTAGTGGACAATATTTTAAAACTTGATTTTTGTTAAAATAGTTAATTTGTTTAATTACTATTAAAATTCAGTGGTAAAATAAGTTAATATGCAATTTTTAGAGACTGTTAGTTAAAAAATTAAGGGATTAACTTGTCATTTTATAAAATTTTACAAGCCGATATGTAATTCTACACATGTGCAACAACTAGGGTTTTAAAACCCTAATCGTCACAGTCTTTTGTTAGTTTTGTGCCCTAACTCAATCATGTAAACATTGTCATTTTGGTTTATTTAATAAAAGGAGGCATTTTATTTCTATAAAATATTATCTGTTTTATGTAGATAAAACTCCATAAATAGTTTATTTTTCTTTATGTCATCAAGTACGTGACTTGATAGTAAAACCATAAAGATAAAATGAATACTATTCTAAATGTCTCTAATCTATCATTATCATGAGAATGATAATGAATTAAAGATTAGTATGTTGCTAAGTGGATAATCACGTTTTACTGATTATAGATATGAGATATCAACTTAGAACATAGATGCATGTTGGGAAACATGTATTGGATTGACCCGCTATAAAAGCACTTTATGGATTGTTGTCAAAAAGTAGCTTTCATGCAGTGGTGATGTTTGAGTCCTTTGACTGAAACTCACTATCGATTCCTACATAAGGAATCGCATGTTTTGACTTAGTCAAACGTTATCCGTAACAGGGTAACAATAAATACTATGATTGGATATATGATGAATCATGCAGAGGAGTGATAGTGAGAGTGATGGATTTGTTCCTCTTATGAAGAGTGATATCTCTTGGCCACTTGATGAGTATGATTGATGGAATGTATGCATACTTGAATGAATTGATAGAAGAGTTTATCAATGTCATTTGTTATATCAATCTACTCGAGATCAAGAAACATACTAAGCAATATAAGGTTGACATGTGACCATGCCTTATGCTTAGATGAGATATCGGGTGACAAAATGACTAAACATCAGACTGTAAAAGGTTAACTCGGATCATCGACAACCACTCGATTTTGGGTTGCCATAATGTATTACTAGATACCGCTTATGGACTTTGGGCCTAAAGGTTGGGACGAGACGCATTGCCAATTTCGAGTGGGCCTATAGGTCACACACAAGAACGAATCAGATTGATTACAAAATGTTCTCTCTTAGTGATAAATGAATCATTAAGATGGTTAATTTGATTAATCAATAATAATTCAGGGTTTTATAATTTATGTGTTAAATAAGATTTAATACATAATCCATTAATGTGATGAACTTTTAATATGAATCACCTATTATCATGGGTATATTTATTTAATTATGTGTGACATAATTTGGCCCATGTGTGTGATTTATTTTATGGTAATGTATCATATAATTAAAAGCTCAATAACATTAAGAAACTCATGGATAATTTCAGCCAAACCCAATGAGATTAGGGCATGGAAATTTTTGGCACAAGCCTTAAAAATAGGAGGAGAAATTCGGCCTCTTTTTCCTATTTTTAAGGAACACAATCCTTGTGTGACAAGGAGAAAATTCGGCACACTTCTTGTACTAAAGGAGAAAACCGAAACCTAGTATGACTAGGAATGAATTCGACAAACTTCTTGTACTAAAGGGAGAAAATCTAATCCTAGTAGGGCAAGGAAAGGGGAATTTCGGTTCTATTGTGTTGCCTATCTAGGTCATCTCATATGCCTATAAATAGGCTTGCACCCCTTGCCATTGAGTATTCCATCCGAATTTGTGTGCCACAATTCAAATAGAGAAAATAATTTTGTGAGCTTTAGAATAGTGATTCTAAAAGGTGCTAGTACACTGCAATCATTCCAAGGTAAGTTCGTTCTTGTGGATACCTCTAGCCACGTTTGCGCAAAGACAACGTGATTTAAAAAGGTGATTCAGGTTCTTGGTGCTAAGAGTTACACCAACGTTTCATACAAATGATCGATCGAGCCTTAGTGAAAGGTAAATCTTCCAACTTTAATTATATATGTTGATATGCATGGGTCCTTGGGGGAATTCAAGGTATAAAATTTTTGTTATTTTCGCTGCCATGAATGCTTATGAATGTCATAATAGAGCCGCGAATTCCAACATCGTTGTCGCGAAGAAGGATAGCGAGCCGAAAGCAGTTGGAGACGAGGAAGGAGTTTGTCGTCCGTTAGGCGTTTTCAAATCGTAATCTCCATGACCTCACCTCATCTCTCTACTGCCATTAGATCGATTCCGATAGTAATCGATAGAGAGAGAGAGAGAGAGAGAGACAATAGTCAAAGAGAGAGAAAGGGGATTGAAAAGAAATTTAAACTAAATAGTCTAGCATTTTTTTCTTGAAAGTTGACATTTTTAACATTTTTATTAGTGGGTGTCTAAAACGCAAAAGTAGAAACTTTACCTTGCATATTGCGTAATTTCCTCCCAAATTTCACATTCAATCATGAATTCATGTAATGATATTTGTGCAATTTATTCAAATTAAGATTTCCACGTTTGTATCAATTTTAGTTTGAAAAGAATTAACTAATAGAATTTTCTCTATCAAAATCGTACATCTCAAATGTTGTTTACTCGTAACTACCAAATGTCAGGAAGAGACAATGCTCTGGAATAGAGTTGTTGTCGGTTTGGGAACCGCCGGTTCCGGTTCAGGAACCGGCGGTTTCAGTTTGTGGAATGGAGGAACCGGAACCAAACTGTAGTTCATACGGTTTTGTCCGGTTTTGGTTCGATTTTGGTTCCGATTTTGACTGGCCTGATTCCAGTTTGGTTTGTCCGTTCCGGTTTGAAATTTACATTTCTACTCTGGAAGTTATCGTTTTATTCAACGGCCAAGAATGAGCAACTCAAATACTAGAGAGGGCAATTTGATCCTTGGATAACAAGCAAAAGCACTGTAACAGTGACAAATGACAACAAAATAATTGTATGGGCAAAATAACCTCCACAGAACTACCAACCTTTCTTTGCCCTCCAAGTAGCCTTTACGAAAGGAAGTTGCGTGGAAAGTACCATATAAAACCACACACCCAAGTACTCCTCAGCTTCACACACACTACACCTTCACTTTCAACTAATTTTCTCCAATGGCTGCATCGGTTAAAGCACGGTTGACGGCGGTGGCAGCGGCTATGGTACTGGTTGCCGTCGCGGGGAAATGGGTTGAAGCTCAGGAGCACCATGTTGTTGGAGGAGATCATGGGTGGGACAAATCTAATGACTTGGCTTCATGGGCTTCCGGTAAAACCTTCCGGGTCGGAGATAAAATTTGTGAGTCCGCATTTTCTTTATTTTGTACGTTAAGAATCTAAAAAAAATAACATGGAAAACTGGTTATTGAGTTAATAAATAATTATATTTCTGATACATTTGTTCTGCGTTATCAGAATTTTAGTAGTTTTGTTGGTATTTTCAATTTAAATCGGATAATATTTATGGCTAAACTACTTATTTAAAAAAAAATTATGGGTAAACTTGTTCCATCCATGGAGTACTTTCTTAAATATAATGATGGGTATTTTGTTGTATTTGTAGTGGAGTAATCTTTATTAACTTATAAAATGGCAGGTCATTTCTTAAATTTCATTTATTTGCTCCAACCGATAATCGAATTTATAAGGATGCTTCCACTAGAATCAAATTCATAAATAAGTCTATTGATTATAAAATATTGAGTTATTCACTTGTTACTAATAAAAAAAATTTTGTTCCCCAGTTCGAATTACGAAAACTTCGAAATAGTCTTGCAAATAAATCTTTAAGAGAAACAAACTTAAGTTAATATTTTAAAAATATTGTATATCTGCAATTTGGCTTCTTGTTGTTTCGTTGTTGTAATATTAATAGTAATTCATACTTTGGTCACTAACAAAACATGTTGCAATTCACCCCTCGAGGGATAGCCTACATAGAGGGCACGCTGACATCAGTTTGCGAGCCGCGGGTTCAAGCTCATGGGGGAGCGGCATAATTTTGGGTATCTCCAGTTTCCATGGGCCTATGTCACGCACTTGAGTTGGGTTGTTCAGGCCTCGATGAGGTGTTATGATAATCACACATGCCCAAGTCCACTGCCGGGTGTCAGCTATGGCTCTCGGAACATTCCTTAGCGGGGAGGGTTTATGTCACGACCGATAGCAAGCCCATGGCCGGCTTACGAGGCGAACCGTCTTGAGAGAGTCCGACTCATCTCATACAAGCCTCATGGATTATAACTTACTACCTAAAACATTTAATTAAAATATTTATTAATTAAAAACTTATGATAAGAAAATCGATGGCATAATCATATATCATAATAAAATATTCAAAACACATATATATCATAATATATCAAAATACATCAAGAGTAAAAACACCACCTAGTAATCCGACATCATCCCGGTGTGGAGCTCTAACATGAATACATAAGAGCCCGATCAAAAGGACGTCACTAACCAAATTACACCTCACTGGTATCCAAGATGCGGAAAAGTTGTCGTAACCAAAAGTAGTGAACCTGCAAAATAAAAACCAACAGTATACATAGAAAGAAAGGGGGTTAGGGCCCAGTGAGGGAAAACACTCCAGACCGCCTCATACATGCCTCACAAAGACTGTTTTGAAAACAGTTTAAAATACCACATGTATGTATAGACGTATACATATACATATACATGCTATAAGTAATAGCTTTTCGAAAATTATTTCGAAATCGTTCGCAAGCAAAACATCTAGCAAGAATGAAAATGTACTTAATAATCATTTCTATTCTTAAAACATGGTTTCATAGTGAAAACATATAGCTTTGATAAGGGACCATAATCATGGGTGTGCTCATAGCACCATATAACATGGGTGTGCTCATGGCACCATATAACATGGGTGATGTTGACTCGGCCACTATCATAACAATTCATGTGTTGGATCAGAACACGTGGCTACCGACATCCTTGGTAGCTGGGATTTCATAGTACATGTATC
>CAODLS011266609.1:0-11798 GCA_948243855.1 Flueggea neowawraea | reverse complement strand
AAACATTACAGAGTGGAAAAATTCAGGTTAAGTTAAACAAATTTGCTTTCTTGCTCAATGGTCATAAAAATTGAATAAAGAAGATTTAGTCCTAATATATGCAATGTTGATCCAAGAGGGGGTGAATTGAAAATTTAAAGAATTTGAAACTTTGTTGAAAATTTAAAGAGTTTGAAACTTTGTTGAAAATCTTTAGCAATTAAAACAAATAACAAAATTAAATGTGAAAGTTAAAGAAAAACCAATTCACAAACAATGTAAAGCAAGTATGAAGCAAAATAAAGAGAGTAGGAAGAGAGAAATCAAAGCTCAATATTTATAGTGATTCGGTCATCTTGACCTACGTCGACTCCTCTAGATCCACTAGAGAATTTCAATCAACGAACTCCTCACTTCCGGGTGGAGGCAAAACAGTTTACACACTTATTTTTGCGGGATCAATAAGCAAACCGTTACACCTTGTTTTTACGGGCTCAACAAGAAAACTGTTTTCCTAGTTTTTGCGGGCTCAACTAGAAAATCGTTTACCACTTGTTTTAAGGACAAAACAAGCAAACCAAAACTCTAATTTTCTAAGGCTCACTAGAAAACCTATCTACCCCAAGCAAACAACCTTGCTTGATACAAAATCAACCCAAGATATAAAAAGATTAAAGCTCACATAAACCAAGAAATAAGATTGCAAGTAAATATCTCAAATAGGTTAGAAAGGTATTGAAGAGAGAAACAATAATAGCAAAGTATAACAAATGACTCTCTTATCTCTCTTCTGCTTTGGGACGTCTTTATATAGCCACTTGAAAGAATATAGCCGTTGGAAGCTTCAAAGGTGGCCGTTGTGAGAGAATAGAAAATTATGTTTTAATTAACGTCACACCTTCAACAAAGTGTGTTGTTCATCATCTATGTGTTGGAGAATTTTCGGTCTATTGGAATCGACAATGAAAGCGAGTTGGAATGAGGCAAGAAAAACAACACCAAGATTTTTATAGTGGTTCGGCCAACCGTGTCTACGTCCACTACCTAAGTCTCACCACTTAGGATTTCCCCTAAAACGGAGATGGATTACGGCTAAATCCAACAAAGCCAATATACGAGGTTGATTCCGGCTCAACACCTCCAAGGCCTACACACTATTGTTTTTTATAGGTTCACAATAAACCTTTAAACTGTTGTTTTCTATAGGCTCAAAACAAACATCTACAATTATTGTTTTACTTAGGCTCAAAACAAACCTCTACAATGTTGTTTTACTTAGGCTCACAACAAACTTTTCTCACACTCTCAAAGTGTATGTAAAACTGTTTACAACAGATTGAAGTACTATGCTAGAGTTGGATATTTGAGCTTGATGCTTGAACTTTGATCTCTAGCTTGATTGGTTGTTTTTCTAGGTTGAAATTGATATGAAATTTGGCACAATGAGTTCTAAGGTTGTTCAACACGTTCTTGGTCTTCTCTTGGTGTATTTATAGCCATTTGAATCAATATGACCATTAGAGAGAAGAATATAGTCGTTGGAGTCTGTTTAAAGTTGTCTGCTGATGTTTGTGCCAATCTCACGTACATTACCACAATCTGACGTACGTTACCTGACTTTAGCTCCATCACACGCACGTGAACATTACTTGATGTACGTTGATCATAGCCACATCTCCAGATGACGTATGTTGAATCTCCTCTACGTACGTTGTGCATGTATGACGTACGTTGTTAAGGATCTATTAGCCTCTGTTTTCAATCCGAAGAATCTTGCGTACGTGAAACTCCATCTCACGTACTTTAGATCAATGTGACGTACGTTACGTTTTACTCTCGCGTACGTCAATTAAGACACTTACATTAACGTATTATGACATACGTGAAACGTGCTTCTGAGGGTTCCAGTGACTTCTGTTTGTATTCAGACCCTCTCTAATGTACGTGACAATTTTCTAACGTACGTTAGATGCTTCTATGACTTGGTTTCGCAACTCTAAGCTTTCCAACGTGTTTCTCTTCAACTCAAACGTTTTGCTCTTCATCAAAACCTTTGCTCATCATCAAAAACACATAAGAAACTTATTGTTGATCACCCATGATCCAACACTATGCGCGTTGTGTTTTAGTGCAACTGAGTTCAGTGTGTCTTGATAGTATGTCTACGTGCATTGCAAGAATTCCAATTGCCACTGCCTTAAATAGATTGGCATCTACGTGCCTTATACCCCATCTACGTGCGTGGATCATTCTGTCAGCATGCTTTGTGGCTTGTTTTACAGGCGTTGATCTTTGTTCTAGAAAAAGCACTTCACCCAGACATCTTACAACGTGCGTTGTTCCTTCTTCAATGTGCGTTGTCGGCTTCATCTCAAGATCACACCTTTGATGACACGTTAGCATGTCGGAGAATATTCAAATCCAAATCTCAAAGAGCGTCTTGGCTTTGTCCACATATGTCATTCATCAACGTGCGTAGATACTATTGTTCAAAGATTACATCTTTGCTCATCAACGCACCTTGTTCCTTATGCCCAACGTGACTTCTTGAAGAAAATCACAACTTCTTTAGATCAACGTCTCGTCTACGTGTGTTGTCGATCCACTGCGTGCATAGATCAATGTCTCAACTCAATTCTCTTTAGGAATTGATGGTCTACTTTATCACCTTCTATGCGCATTGATGCCATTTTCATCTTGATCAATGTGGATTATACAGGATCAACGTGCGTTGTTGCTATATATCAGCAAGTCTGCAACTTTGCATTCCTTCCATGGATGTTTTGCATTCATTATCATCAAAAACAAACTTAACAAAAATTTACTCGAATTTGACAAATTTATCTCATAAACAATCTGTCCTAAATTCAGGTTGAGTTAAACACCTTTTTTAAAGAATTTCAATCAATCAGTAAAGAATTTTGACAACATTTAATCAATCACTGACAAATCATAACAATTTATCAAACGTTGAACAACATTTATCAAACAGAGAACAAATCACCTGAAACCAATCAATGCTTTCACTCCTCTGATGACTTGAAGATGCAATCAGTCAATGCTTTCAGTATCTAGGGTTTAGGAATTAGGAGTGAGTTTGATTTTGGGAAGGAATGACCAATTTTTTCTATTTTACACTGCGAGAATTTCATAATGACAGTTCATTACCTTTCGATAAAATTGGAAAAATTAGAGAAAATGAGTTCTATTTTGTGCAAAGTTAATCAAAATTTGTTTGTATTTTGTATAGTAATTCATGTTGTCTTGAGTTGTGTGTTAATAAAATAATATTTCTTAGAAGGGCAAAGTTAGAATTTTAGAAAATCAATAGATAATTAATTGCTTGGTCCTCAATGCTTGATTTTATTTACAAAACAACTCTTTGTTTTTAAAATTTTAATATTTTGTCCCTAATGATGTTTATGATTAACATGATGAAAAATTTGTGAAATGTCCATTATACCCTCCTTTATCATGCTTATCTTATTTTATCAATATATTTTAATGACCATGATGATTTTATCCAATTTTTTATTCCTGAGGACATTTTATGATTTTGTTAAGTATAATATATAGATTATTTCTTCTTCTTTCTCTTTATTTTTTTTAAAATTTTTTTAATATGAAAAATTGAAAGTTATTTTATGTATTTGTTTAATGACAAAACAAATACAATTAATTTGGGTAAACCATGTAAATATGTAGTCATTTGATTTTTTGATAATGAACTTCAATATTTAAAAAAAAACCTTCAATTTTGTTTGAACCTACATCATTTAGAAAACGAAGTCAACAATCGTTTAGGACATTGCAATTCCATTTAGAACATTGAAATTTCAACATCCAACTCTACTTGCAACATATGGTTTATATATAATATAATGTGTAAAATATATGGTTTATATATAAAATAATATGTAAAATATAAAATATGAAATTTAGGTGTATAAAGGTGTACAACATGAAACTTTGAAAACCCTTAAATACATATGTACACCTTTGAACATCTTTGGACACATATGAACACCTTTTAACACCTTTATACACCTATAGACATCCTTGAACACCTTTGTACCCCTATGAATATCTTTGTACACCTATGTACACCTTTGACTATTCTTGTACACTTATGAACATCTTTGTACACCTGTAAATACCTTTTAATAATTTTGAACACTTATGTACATTGTTGAACACCTATGTACACATTTGAACACATATATACACCTTTTAACACTTATGTACACCTATGAACATCTATGTATACCTTTGAACATCTATGTACACCGCTAAACACCTTTGAACACTTTTATACACCTTTGAACACCTATGTACACCTTTGAATAGTTGTATAATTACTACATGTATTCGAATATTTAATTTAATTTAATTTTTCTATTTTATATATATATTTTCTTACACATCGCTGAAAGAGAAATCTGGCTAAACAGATCCAACCTCCACTTAGCCATATTCCTGGCTCCGCCACTGTGAATAGTCCACGTGGCAGTAAATAATGATGTGGCATGCCCAATCAAGTTTGATCCCCGAATCTTGTAAAAACATGGCATAGTGACCTTGTGAGACTGCAAGTCAAAGTCCCGTGGCTTTTTGGGACAAAATGAGAGTATACTGACCGCGGTGTATACTAACATAAAATTGAGTGACCGTTTCCGAAAGTTTCCGAGATAGCTTTGCAAAAACAGTGCTTTGACCTTGAATAAAAAACAATGCATTCACAAAAAAGATCGAGTAACTGAATCGAGTAAACGCCATTTCTTTGGAGCTGCTGAATGCAATTGCGGATTAACTTCAGCGATGAAGCTTTCACTTCTCGCAAGCTCCCGCTTGGTTTCTCCGGTCTCTCTGTGCCCTCTCTCCTCCAAACGCGTCTTCTACCGCTACTTCTTACGCGGCTTCAGCATCAACAAACGATCGAATGATGTAAATCCCAACCGGTCTCTTCATGTTAGGCTTGGTTTCGAACGGCAAGGTTCCATTAAAGGAGACTACGAGACGGATGGAGATAATTTCGTGGAGAAATCTGATTTCGTCGAAGTCATTAGCATTGGCAGTAGAAAGGACGCCATTATCGACTTCTGCTTGGACTCGCCTTTTCAGTTATCATCTTCGCTTCGGTTTTGGTAATTCCTTGAATTGCATCTTTCTTTTCTATTTCTCTTGATGATGAGCTAATTAGATATACAATTTTCGGTGAGTTTGTTATATTTAGAAAATGTAGCACTAATGTGCTTTTATATAATGCTTAACTAAGATTTGTTATGAAGCTCGTTTTGTATAAATTACAAACTACTTTTTAGTTAAAAAACGAAAGGTTCAGTGGTAATGGAGTTGTATATTTTTCAATTCGAGTGTATGAGACTACCACATACGCATTTGAACTATCCACAAATCAATTGTTTTGCAGGATTATTCAGTGGAAAGGTTCTTCGGATATACAATTGCAAGAACGGTGTATTGAGAAAGGTCTGTGTTGTCTTCAGAGCTGTCATTCTAATTTATTACATAACAAAATTTTGGGATTTTCTCTCTCAAGTGCTAATTTGCTTTTAGCTTGAAACAACTAACTCTGTTAATTCTTGTGCTCGATATTCATTCTGTTTGACATCTGCAGGTCGTAATCTGAGGATTGTGGAAGCTTCAGAATTTCTTCAATTGTGTCCAAAGGCATTTGTTCTTGTTTGTACATTCCTCAACTGTGACTCTTCCATTCATAGATAATAGATATTTGTCGCGTCATCAGCATGATACATTTGTATTGAAATAAAAATTGAGCATGTTATGTTTTGAAATCTTATGGTACTGTATTTATAGTAGAGCCTCCCCTGAGTGGCCACTAGATGTCCTGTTTTAAATCCTTGTTTGTCCATTAACAAACAACAATAGAAAAAGAAGAAAAACAGTTGTCCTATGAGCTTAAAAGACCAGAAATGAGACTTCTGTTTGTTGTTTGCCATCATCATGATTTGTCGACTTGATTGACCATTCCTGATTGAGGATACTTACTGAAAAAACTATATTGACCATTCCTGATTGAGGATACTTACTGAAAAAACTTTTTTTGGTTCCGTAACTTCAAACACTCATGGAGCCATTTTGAGAATTTTCTGTTGACTAGGTTAATTTTGTGGAATTATCAAAAACATCAAAATAAACTGGCTTACTGGAATGTGCAAACCAGCTTGTTAGTTGTTCAGGAGTTGATAGTAAGGATTTCTTTGAACTTCTTTGCTATAGTTAATTAATTGACCTAGAAAATAGTTCCTTTAAAGCTCTACTATGGATGGGTTAATACTCAACTCATTATTCTGTGAGTTGGCTGATTTTACTGCTCATTAGCCAATTTTTGGGCACGTTCCGAGTCCTGTTGTTCAATCATTTTTCTCTTATACTACATATCATGTCAGCTTTTGCTTCTTGAATGATTTCCTTTGTATTTTCTCAGATTCTTAATTATTATCTTTCCAGATTTTTTTGTCTTTCTTGTTTTTTCTCAGTGCGAAATTTCTGGAATGTTAAATAAATATGAGTGCTGTTGCTTGAGTTTAATGAATAAAAAATAACTGTAACACTGAATCAAACTACGTTGTACTTCCAGAAATATTTGAAAATCTATGAAGTTTATTATAGGTAATTTATCTCAATTTATTTTATTTTGAATTATTTTATGTTGTTCTATTGTTCTTTCAGGTAGCTAGTGCTGGGTATGGTTTGGATGATGCTAAAACAATAGATATTCTGAAAGCAATACGAGCAGCACATGGGTTTGCAGTTGCTATTTTATTGACGCCTTTTAGTTTTGAAGGACAACGGCGTAAAGATGAGGTAGGATGAATATGGAAATATTGATGTCATTTTTCTAAATTGTGGAAATAATAACAAAAAAAAGCTATTGGAACAATCAACTTTCTTATTAATTGAATTGAACAGCATATATTGGAATTAGATGGGAAATTGAACACAGTATAAAATGAAGTTTTTTTAAAAAAAAAATTGATTCTGTAAATCATAGTATGCCAGGTTTCAACTGCCTTGGATAATTTTGGACTAAACATTGGTAATGTTTCTTTTGTTGCAACATTACAACAAACTCAAGGGATTTGCAATGCACCAGTGACCTAGATGATGACCCAATTATTTATGCAGTCTATGGTTTATGTGAAACCCTTATGCATCTGATATTGATGTTCGGTTTTAATTTGCTTGATCACATTTTCTTTTTCTTGGTTTGTGTATTTGAGAAAATATTAGTAAACCTTTTTTCACTGTTAGGTATTGATACCCTGTACGCCAGCCATTTTTCTAATCATTTTCACATCAAAAAGCTTCTTACTGATTGACATTTTTTTGGTTTGTTTGGTCATTTTTTTGTGTGTATTTTGGTAAAAAAAACATTGTTCCCAGTAATGCTGTTTAGTGACTAGAAATGATACAATTGCTTGTAAATTCTAAGTTCAAGGTTTCTGTCTATCCAAACTTCTTGTTCCATTTGACATGAATTTTGTTACAATAAACCTCTTAAGAATAGTCATTCTCCCTTAAAAGACGGAAGCGAGAAGGTTCTAGCCAGAAATCAGTAATTGGAGCATGTGAGGAAAGAGTTAGAACTCAGCCTGCGAAATAGCATCTGCTCTATGATTTATGCATCAATAGGGTTCTGTGGCTTTTATCTATATGGTCATTAGTCAACCTGATTGTACTATTATCCCTATTTGCAGTTCTAGTTAGAGAAATCAAGATGTCCAACTTTTATACATTAGCGAGGAACAACATATAAAGTCATGGCTTCATAAGGCTATAAAGTCATGGCTTCATAAGGCTATAATAGACATGCGCACAACAACTATTTGCCTTTTCCTTTCCTCATTGCTGTAAAAATTAAGTGAAATTTAAATTAGGGGATACCTTATGCAAGCTGTTTTTACTCGTCAATTCTGTTGTTTAAAAAGAATAAAAATCTTCGTTCTTATAAAGAAGATAATTCATAATCTTTCTATTTTGTGGGGCTTGTTTGAAATATAATTTATTGCTTTTCTGTTTTGCCAGTGAATTGGCAGTTTGTTTTAAACTTGACCAAATTTGAGTCAATTTAAGCTTGTTTTTGGACTATAATGCTCATTAACGTTACTTGAGCACAATTGAATTAGTTGACTCAAATTACAAGATAAAAGATTATAGAGTTTAAGATTATGTAAAATTACAGAATGCGCGATGCAATTTGTGGAGTTTTAAATATTATATGAGTACCAAAATAGAAAAACACATGTTTTGAACTTTTTCAATTTCATATTACAAACACTTAAAAAAGAAAATTTTTGTATTTTACATAATCAAGGAACTAATATTTCAAGAAATTACAGAAAAACCCTTGGGAGGCCCCATGATTTCTTACTATTGACATTTCCAGCTAAAAGGCGTAGTTTAGTAATACTGAGATGATAATGGACCAACTACTGATGAATGGTATCTTAAAATATCCATATAATTCTTGCGTTTTGCTATGATAAGTAGTTGAATGCACATTTTTGGTTACATTATGCTATATTATCGTTTACCATGGTTACACAACTTTTACTATATCCTTGAGCCCACTATTTTCAATTTTCCTTTCTAATTGAGCATGGTATCAACATTGTAGTTGTCAAACTCATTGCAGGTGAGAGAGTTGAAGGAAAAAATTCAAGAACACACAAATTTGTGCATTTGTAAGGAACAACTTAACTTATATCTTTTGATTTTCTATTTCATAATTTACAGCTTTTGATCTGCTTTTGTTGATGTACTATTTGCTGAAATAGTCTGTACATAATTGAGTCTTTAATCTATTTTTTTCTCTGTTTTCAAAATTTATTAGGATCCTATGCTTGTCTACCATTGTGATCTTAATCTCAAAACATACTATAACTTGGGTCAAATCCTTAATTGAGGAATATCTATTTCTAGTTTCTTTAAACAGATTAGTAATGTAATGTTCAAACAATAAATATTTAGTTGTACTTTAGTGGAAATTACTAACTCCAGAATTTTTAATTACTTCTTTTCCATTTGAAATATAGTGATCTTTTTCTTGTTTGTTCGCATATAATATATTTTCACTCATGCTTGCTATATGCACTTGATAATGTTTGGAAGTAGCAGCTTTCAATTATAGATCTTCTCTTTTATGCCCGTTGTGATGAATGCTTGTTTTTGCATATTGAGGATCTTTCTACTTGACAAAGTGGAGCACTACAAGAAAATTGTTTTAGTTGTGTGCTTATATCTTTTGGGGTGTAGTGATTACTCCAAGCACACGCTAGTTAAGCTTTATATTCCTTTAAACAGCTCCGCTGTACCTTGATAATCAATTATCACCAAGGCTGCTGGTACTAGGGGATCTGTAACCTTCAAAGTGCAACTTTTTTGCAATTAACAGGTATTGACACTGATACGCTACTCAAAAAGGACTTGGTCACTCTAGATGAGGCTTTAAAGACTGCCAATACTGCTGTATTAATGGCCATAAATGCTATCTCTCTTCTTGTATCGGTAAGCTACTGAGTAATTACTTGTTTGTATCTCAATATTCATTTTGTAATTTTCCTTCACGTGTGTTTTTATTTTCTGAGATATTGTCAGGAGCTTGAATGGAAAAGAAGTGATGTTTCCCAAAAGGGCATGGAAGAACTAAAAGCGGCAGAAATAATGCAAGTAAGCCTTGATACTCATTCCCCTCCATCAGATTTACTAGTGATTTAACTTAGTCATTGACTTTTATTTATATGGCCTTTAATCTATGTCTGTTTTTATTCTAATTCATTGTTTCATTGTTATATCATGTTATATGTCATATATATATATATATATATATATATATATATATAGTTTGATTATACCATATGAGGAGTTGTCTGAGATTCTCTCTTTACACCTTTTGAGAATACCTTTTCCTCTTTTAGAATTTCTTCTTATTTCTATTAATCCATATGCTACTTCAACTAGGGTGTATGTGGTTTGGTATGTTTGGTTTTGAGGCTTATAACCAAACTGCGTCGCAAAATGTGGTTTGGAAAGATTTTATCTGTAGTTGATTCATAAATGCAGTTAAAACTATCTAAGTCTAACTAGCAGTTGCGGTTTGGTTGGTTTTTTTGGTTCAGAGATTGAGCCTTACACCCCTAATATCACCTTCAAATTTCGGGGTAAAAAAAAACTTACAAATTTCAATTAAAAAAATAATACTTTTCTCACTAAGTTGCTGTTGGAAACTATATATATTAGGAAAGTTAACAAAATATCATTTCCTGTATAGTTAGTCCTAGAAATTAGCTAACTTATTTCCTGTATAGTTTTTCTTCCCTAGTCTAGATGTACCTCTACACTATATATATGTAACTATGTATTGCAGAAATATAGAGAATAATATACACATACATTCCCTAATTCTCTAGATGGTATTAGAGCTGTCCTGGACGGCATAAACCCTAGCAGTCAAGCCCTCCCTTAACCTCTGAAAACCCTAGCCGTCAATATCTATTTCAGCCATGTTTGCTTCACCTGAAGTTATTGTTTCTTCTAAATCTATTCAAATCACTACTATAAGGTTGAAGAAAGATGCAGTAACTACTATTGAAAATTCTGCATTGGCCCATAAGACTACAGTGTGGTGTGCCTATTGCAATAAAACTCGTCATACATGTGACTCTTGCTGGAAACTACATGAGGTAGGGCGTAGACGATTTAGTCAGGAGCAAATCAGTTATGTTCAGAAATTACTGAAGCCTAAGTCTGAATCATCTAGTGCGCCTAATGGATTTGTTGCTCAATCAGGTAGTAATCCTAATGTATTTTCTTATTTTTATCCTAGTAATTCTACTCCTTGGATTATAGATTCTGGAGCTTCTGATCACATGACCAGTCTTCCTCATTTGTTGCATATCTATAAACCTTGTTCTAGTCATGAGAAAGTTCGTGTTGTAGACGGCTCATTCTCACCTATAGCTGGTAAAAGTTCTGTTTTTCTGTCTTCTACTATTTGCCTAAAATTTGTCCTTCATGTGCCTAAACTTGCATGTAATCTTTTGTCTGTGAGCAAACTTGCTCAAGACGCTAATTGTTCTCTCTTTTTTTGAATCACATTGTATCTTTAAGGAACAAACTACGGGGAAGATGATTGGCAGTGCTAAACTAAAAGATGAACTATATTATTTTGTTGATGAAGAGTGAGAATAAAAAAGCTCTTGGCCTCGGTAGTGTCAGTTCTTCTTCAGTTAAGGATCAAATTTTCCTTTGGCATAACAGATTAGGTCATCCTAATTTTAATTATTTTCAAAAACTGTTGCTTCAATTATTCAAAAACATTGACTGTTCAAATTTTGTGTGTGAACATTGCATTTTGGCAAAAGGTCATAAAAGCAGTTTTCCTTTGAAATCTTATGTGCCTTCAAAACATTTTCTTTGATTCATAGCAATATTTGGGGTCCTTCTAGGATCAAAACTACTTATGGGAAAAAATGGTTTGCAACTTTTATTGATGATCATACTCTATGTAGCACGGAAACGGGAACGAGAACGAGAAACGCCAATTTTGAAAAATATAGGAACGAAAACATGGGAGAAACATGTAAATAATAAAAATATATAGGTATCCTTATAAATATTAAAAATATAAGAATGTATTTAAAAATATCTATAATAATTATAGTATCATTTGAAAATTTCTTAATAATAAAAGAATTTAAAATTTTCATAATCAAAATTGAAAGGAAAAAAAATGCAATGTATTTGATATAAAATAATGTAATGTATTTGACTTTTAG